>JASSUY010021274.1:0-13657 GCA_032466535.1 Forpus xanthops | reverse complement strand
TAAAGTGGGGGGGAAAAGAAGGTTGGGAGGAGTGAGTGGGCAGGCAGATTGATTTACGCCTCAAACCACGACAGCTGGGGACACGAAAGCCATGATTTGGAGTAGAATAGGGGAACTAGTGATGTGTAAAACTAATGATGTTGAAGAGAACTTTACTTTGGGATGATGGAAAATACAGGATATTTGAAGAATAAGGAACATACATCAAAGTTGCAGAGGAGAAAAATAACTTCTAGTGCGAAGTGTTATAATGAACCCCTGACATAAACCTGAATTAGAAGGGACCAGAGTTTGCACAGAAAATGGAAGAACATAATCAACCTGATATTTACTGCAATGTAGACATTTTATGTGACTTACTGAGGCAAGAACTGAATCTTCTGAAGCAACAGGCAATACTGCTAACAGTGAATCTCATTTTTAATCACTCGATCTGCAGGCTTTTTAAGACTCAGCAAGTTGAGCTTCTCTTCTTGGAATTGCTAAATATTTTGAAATAAGTCAGTTTCATAAACTGCGTATTTAAGAGAAGCAAACACTGATCACATAGTTTGACCTGATTTTTTTTTTTTTTTTTAAACCTTTTCAATCACCCAAAGTATTTTCTAGGTCACTCAGACCAAGGGTCTTTCTACTGTTCTATCTTGTTTGAGTATAGCCAGCTAGAAATATGTAAGAGGAAACAAAAGGAATACAGAATGTTGTGGGTTGTTTTTTTTTTTTCCTCCTGATCTTCCCAGTTTTTAGCAATAAGTGTTTCTACTTTATGTTGAAAGAATATACAGTTTTGAAATAGCTTTGCATGGTTTTTGTTCATTTACATGTATAACTGTCACTTGTTTGTACACCTGCTTTAATGATTTGTTGACTATACTAAGTTTGAAGATTCTTACCTGCTTCTGAATAAACTGTCTTTTGCACTTCCCCACATTATGAAGGATGAATTAATGTGGTGGTGCTCTGCAGATGGAAATGTTGAATTAAAACTACCTGCTCCAAAGAGACTTTAAATGGAGAATAATTGGTTTTGCTGTACAGTTTGGGGTACAATTCTTTTCATCTGCAGGAGGAAGAAAGGAGTAGGTAGCTATAGTAATAAATTATGTGTGGTCAAATTCCATTTTTTTGACCTTTTATATTGGCAGTGCATAAGGCTGAGCAACTAACAGTAATTTCTCTTTAAAGGAACAAGTTAATGCCAGCAGCATTTTGATCTTACCCTAGAGTAATTCATGTACAGCCTGAGTTTGAAAGACATCTCCGTGAAGTTACTCATTTCCAGTGTACAGTGTAATATTTTCAATTGTTACTATGGTATTTTTGGAACATTTTATTAAGAGATTGATCGCAGTGAAGAAAAGTGAACAAAAGTGAACACGGTGAACAAAATATACAGGATAATATTGTATCAGAAGATTTCTTTCAGAATGAACATGGTCGGGTTTTCTCTGTGGAGGACAAATCTTCTGCTTTTGTGTTGTAATGTCCTGTTTGTATGTTTTACTCACAGGTAAATCTGGGTTCTCTGTGTTTATTTATTTAAACCCATATTTGGCGTATTAATATTTCCTTTTTTTTTCTTTTTAAATAGGTAACGCTTAAAGGATTTAGTCCTTTGCTTCAGTTTGCATACACAGCTAAACTTATTTTAAATAAGGACAATGTGTCCGAAGTTTGCAAATGTGCTGAATTTTTGGGTGTACGCAACATTGAAGAGTCTTGCTTTCAGTTTCTCAAATTCAAATTTTTGGACTTCAAGTTGGATCAGCAGGAATATCCTAGGAAGAAGTGTTGTACTCAGCGTTGTCGGAGAACAAACCCTAAGGTTGCCAATGTGGATGATGGAGACCTAGAAATAGATGATGAAGCAGAAGAACTTTTAGAAAAAGATTATTTTCAAACTCCTGATACCAAGTTCTGTAAAGATGATGAAAACACTAAATCGTCACCTGCTCTTCAAGATAATGCAAATCAAATGTGTGATCCTGTGCAGTTTGAAAGGGGTAGTGTTTCCAGCTCATCTTCCCAGTGCCCAAAGTATAGGAAATTCCAGAAAGCATTTGGAAATGACAAAGTTCATGCTTCAGAGTCCAATTCCAGTATTAAAGACGTTCAGATGCCACCAATTGCAACTTTACTTGAGAAGGATGTATCTGATAATGACGACATACAAAAAGCTCAGGAGTGTGTACCTATGCAGCTGGTCTCAAAATGTGAGGAGACTCAGGTAAAAATGGAAGAAGGAGAAGAAGGCACTGAGAAAAAGGAAGAGTCAAAGAGAGATTCGGTGACTCAGATTGTGTCATGTCCTGTTGAGAAAATGGATCTTGCTGCTTTCCCGCAAAACTCTACTGCACCTCATGGACTCAATTCTGCATCTTTTTTACACACTTGTGAGCAATATGGTAACTTGAATTTCAGTAGTATGCAAAACACCATCTTGACTGATAAAACTGTATCAGGCACTAGAGTTGGGAATGACAAAATTGAAAGTCAAGATGACACACCTGCAAAGGTTGATTTGTGCACTAGGGAAGCCACTAATGTTATATCAGCTGGTGATCGAAGCAGTGTCGAGAGAGAGGTAGCAGAACATCTCGCAAAAGGATTTTGGAGTGATATTTATAGCACAGAAGCCTGTCAAATACATTTACCGCTTGCAGCTCCACAAGAGAGCTTGGAGCCAGCATATTCAGGGAAAAAAACAGAGTGCCCATGGCTGGGTATCAGGATCAGTGAAAGCCCTGAACCTTGCTCTCAGCGAACTTTTACAACATTGAATTCTGTCAACTGCCCCTTTATAAGCAACCTTAGTACTGAAGGATGCTCCAACAGTTCTGAAATAAGCAGTGCAGATTGTGTTCAGGGACAGCAACAAGAACAGTGTCCCTACAATTACGTGATAAGTTTGGGAGAGGATTCGGAAACTGACACTGAGGGAGACAGTGAATCCTGTTCAGCAAGAGAACAAGAATGTGAGGTGAGAACATCCTGTTGTATCCTTTACTTCTCTGTCTTTTAAGGCTCTGTTCAAAAACCCGATTCTGAGCTTCATGTATTGGTGCTTGTTTTGGTGGTTTGTTGTTTTAAAAATCTGGGAAATGAAACTTTAACAATCCAAAGGCTTATATGAAAGATCACTGTTCATTTGGGGAGATTTACAAGGTATTTTTTTGGTAGGATATTGAAGTGATAGATGCTTAGTGTTAGATCTGTTCAGATATTTCTCTGGAGCAACTTTATTGGAAAAAGTTGCAAGTCTTAAACCAAGGCATGGGGTTCTTTATTAGATTTATTTTTTCCTTTTGTCTGCTTCAGTTAATCTGTAAATTTCTTGAAACTTTGTTTTATGGAAACTCAGCAGTTTTCTTGGGCTTATCCTGAGTTGTGGGTGGAAGTTGGGAGATAAATGATACTTCATATTTACTGTGAAATGAGAATGAAGTTTTCAAGCTGGATTCGGTAGCTGTGTGCTTTAATAGTATTGCTTTCTTTAAAACTGAGGTTATATTTGTTCTTCCAACTGCAGAAATGATTTAATACTTTCCTTTATATCATTACCTTGGTAATGTTTTAGGTGCCATACATAAGTAAAAAGATCTTATTATATACCTAGAATTATTTCTGTCGCAGTTCTTGAAACTGTAGAATTGCGGTGTGATTCTCTGTATGGTGGATCATGAAAATTCAGTTGTTTGTAAAGCACTAAGTTTATTTTATTTTTCAAAATGCTGGGTCTTAAACAGAAGGCCAGAATTTATTAAATTCATTCCTTGTCTTTACATTATGAAGAAGTAGATGGCATCATTGATGAGAGCCATACTGTAATTTTTTTGCCTGTTAATCACCAGGGGCAACCAAACACAGAAAGTTTTTCTTTTTACACTAAATTCAGACTTTTGACTGCAGCAGGTTAATATACTTTGCTACTTAGTATGCTCAAATGTAAGGATTAAAGTAGTCTTTAGTTGGGTGCTTCGTAACATGCCAATTGTTTAGTAAAGATAAAGATGTTTCTCAGTATTAATCAGGACTTCATGATCTATGTCTGTTTCAGAAGCTCCTGCCTCTGTTGATCAGGTGTGCAGACAGTGGCAAAAGTCTGGTTCTGTGTCTTCTCCAGCATAAGAATACAAGACAAATATTGTAATGTCTATATTTTAAGTAAATGCCCGTTTCAGGTGAATTCTTCCCTCACAAAATTAGAGGTATATGCCCTGGTCTCACCTGGAACAGTGTTGTTCTGGGAAATGCATGTAGGATGCAGTATTAGTAGCAGCTTAGGGGAAACTCTGGACTTTACTAGTGATTCTTCACACCTGTTTTGTGCACCACCTAACCATAACTTGTTTTTGTAGAGTCTATCACCTGATCAGTTGGTGCACATATGGATAGATTTCATCCTACTTGGAATATGCTTTTTGGATCTAGTATAGCTGTCTAAAGTACTTTTTCACCTATGCTTGAACTCAGTCAGTTGAAACCCCTGGGTTTTATCCATCTCACCTAATGTCCATTTGCTTGCTCTTGTCTCTGAATTTGGGAATTTAGGTTTGTGTGGTAAAGAATGCTTAAAATGAAAATTTGAATTGTCCTGTTTGTGTGTATCAGTTTCACCTTTGATTTACAACTGCATCTTGCATTCCAGGTAAAACTGCCATTTAATGCTCAAAGGATTATCTCGCTATCCAGAAATGACTTTCAGTCATTCCTGAAAATGCATAAATTAACTCCTGAACAATTGGACTGTATTCATGATATCCGAAGGCGAAGTAAAAATAGAATTGCAGCACAGCGATGTCGTAAAAGAAAACTTGACTGCATACAAAATCTCGAATCTGAAATTGAAAAACTGGTACGTATAAAAGTTCATTGCTGTTGACTGGAATCTTTCTCTAAACATCTTGGCTGGATATCTGGCAGTAGTTTGAGAGTGATGTCATTTACTACTTTTTCCGCTCAAGTTCACGAGATTTTGTCAGTCTTAAATGATAGCAGACATATTCTTGATAGCAGTTCTAGATTTTCTGTGCTTTTAAGTATGTGGCTTTCCTTCTGTGGACTTGTTTCCATTCAGTTAAAAGTGCATCACAGCACAATTTTTAGTGAATTATGTTTCTGAAGGCCATCAGCATTGAGCTTAATTGTACAGTTATTTCCAAACCATCATCCCATCATCCTTCTCAGTTTTATTTTCTCGTTCCCATCCCTTACTTTGTTCTTCAGCTCACAATTACTGCTCATGATCAGGTTTACAGTTATGCAGTTGTTAGTTGTATAAGAATTGTTGTAGCATATCAACATGGGCGGGTGAGCTGTTTCCTGTGTCATGAATCTTAAAAGTAAGACCCTTGCAGAAAGACAGAAGATGCAGTAGAACTCAGAAAACCACTTGCCTTTCTAGCAGTTGTCTCAAGATTGGAGTTGAGGCATTAATACATCCAGATTTCTCTGCAACCTTATATTAATATCATTTTTTGTTCATAAAAGGCAATAAATAGATAAATACGTAAGACTGAATCTTTTGCTCAGTTTTGATCCCTCCCAGTGGCAGAAGTATGTTGGCAAACTGGAGCAAGGTTAGGAGAAAGCTACCAGGGTGGTTGGGTTTGGAGTACTCCTGTAGCGCAGAGCAGGGAGAATGGGGCTTTTGCCTGGAGAGGAAATGACTGTGGGGAGACTTGATAGCTACTTGCCCATATCTATGGGAAATTCCTCAAGATCGTTTAGCCATAGGGGAGTGTAAGATCTTTGGCTTCCCAGGGGCAATAATTCACAGCAGAACAAGATACGTCATAAATTAAAGTGAGAGGTTTCAACTAGATATAAGCAAGCACTTGTTTCCAGTGGGGGCAAGCAGATGATTGAGCAGATTACCCAGGCAGGCTGTCCTTGGAAGCTTAAGTAATATGACTGAGCAGAGCCCTGAGCAGCTTGATCATACCCAGAACAGATTTTATTTTCAGAAGGATGTTGAACTATGGACCTGCTGAGGTACATCCCTACCCAAATGATTCTGTAAAATTTAAAGTCTTATGTTAAGCTCTATTTACATTAAAGGGGAATGCTGCTTAATACTGAATCTAACTTACCTAGGAAAATAAAGTTTGGTCATCTCTCTAGATCTCTACTGATAATGTAGTTTTTGACCCCCTTACAGTCTTTGCTTATTGATCTTGCAGGTAAGCCTATGTGTTCTTGTTCACTAATGTTCAATATTTGAGAATACATGTGGGCCACTCGCAGAGGTGTTTGCTTGTTAGTAACAGCTCTTTCAGAGCACCTGTGTATATTCACCTTCCTTGTACTTTCTCACTTCAGAGCTTTAAAATTAGGGTACGTGTGAGGGAGAACAGGGTAAAGGACAGCTGAGCTCAAGAAGCACTACTTCCTTGAAGATTCTGTAGCTCAGGAGGAGGATGTGTCAGTGAGTGACACACAATAAGCTGTGATCCAAGAAATGCAATTGAGATCTTGTTATATATACTGTAGCAGGGAGAGGAAG
The DNA here is from genome assembly GCA_032466535.1 of Forpus xanthops. Taxonomy (NCBI): domain Eukaryota; kingdom Metazoa; phylum Chordata; class Aves; order Psittaciformes; family Psittacidae; genus Forpus; species Forpus xanthops. The sequence goes on along the minus strand of JASSUY010021274.1, from coordinate 7,152 downwards.
TGTGTGAACTAAATACATTCTTCACCACAAGAATTAGCAGAGCTCTGTTTTATTATTTCCTCAAAACTAGCTGGTATTACTTTGCAATGTTAGTATAATGTTTTTTAAATAAAACAGTAGCATTTAAATGATATCAGTCTGTCAGCAACTTCAGATGGGAGCAGAGAATTGTAATAAATACAGTGTAAATGCTGTAATAACTATTTGTGGATGTTTAAGTTTGTGTTAAATAGCGATGCAGATAACTACATCTGTCTCTAATACATGTCTGAGTGCCTCTACCTACTCAAAATGTGCGTAAAGTGATTTCAGATTAGATGTGGCAGCAGCTGTTCCCAGTATGCTGGCAAGTTGAAGTTTATTAGCAAAACACTCTAATAATTTTGGGCAAAAAGGACTGGCAACAACTGCTTCTCTTGCAAAATGCTACTTAAACTTCATCAGTTCTGTCAAAAATGTTGTAGAGGTTGCAGTATGAGTTTCCTCTGCAAAAGGAGACATGAGGAGGTTTAAAAATAATAAAACTCTCTAAGAGTGAATTGACATGGCAGTAAGGGTAACACAGTCTATTTTATGTAGTTTTTAGGAAACTTAAGCTTTGTGTGACTTCAGAACTCTGCCTCCTCTTTTAATTAATCAATTATAGGATGTGTATGTCATGACACAGTTCTGTTTTTGTCCTTTTCTTGCAGCTGCTTCATTATAGTCTTGCTTATTTCCTGTCCTTTGCCATTTCCTTATTTTCCTTTTTTCCTTTATTCCAGATGTTGCTTGTTTCCATCGTTAGACCTCTCAGTTATTAATGTCCTTTCATCTTCAGCCATTTGTGTCAGAGGTCTCAGAAAAACTCATGACAGTGAAGTAAAGCAAAAAAAAAAAAAAAAACCACACAAACCCCTCCGAAATGAACAAAAAGCAACAACAACAAAAAAGCTAATTTTTAATGAATACTACCTTTTCTCCTTGATATTCATTAGTGAATTGCCATCCCTTTCGCTGCCCTGTGTTTGGAAAATCCTCTAGCATTATGTAGCAAGAGCGTAAGCTTTTCAGAGTTAGGACAGTCTTATTTCATGTCTTGAGAGGTGTCTGCCACTCCTAAGCATTTTAGCTGTGTAAATAAAACTCAAGCATTCAGCTGGTATTCTCCTGTTGCGGTAGTATGTTACTCACTTAGTGGCACCTCTGTTCTTCAGCTCACTGATCAGTTACTCTAAATTCTTCAATTTCCAGTGTTCATGTTGGTGCTTAGAATCAAACTAAATTTCCAGAGAAAATATTTTGTTTACAATTTTAATGTGTGCTGTTTCTTTCTTTCCTCTATTTTCTATTTACTTTAGAAACTTCTTGTAACTCCATTGTTTGTTCTACAGTAGACATGCATTTCTTGAATTTATTTTCATCTAGGAGAGTTGTATCAATAGTGAAAATGTAATGTCTGTTTTTCTAATATAGAAAACTTAAAATATAAGTTTATATGAAGACTTCTGTGCTTAATATTTTGTAGACCCTGTGGTAATGGTTTAAATGTATTACCCTGTACAATTAATGTTTCAGGAATATTTATACTAATTGAAGCCAGGTTTCATTTTATTCAATAACTACAAATCACTCTTACACCTGCCAGGATAAGTACTGAAAAAAAATCATATGTCTGAAAAAGCACATCAAATAGCTGAGTTGATGATGTTTCTGGAGAGGTTAAAATTGTCCTTTTGATAGGCATTTGTGTTGCTGTTTACCTTCTGACTGCCAAATTACTTCTGTTTCAGCAGACCAGGTTTCTTTGTCTTAACTTCGATTGGAAGATAAACCTAAAGACTAAAAAGTCATTTTTCTTTTTGCAGCAAAATGAGAAGGAGAACTTGCTGAAGGAAAGAAACCTCATTTTGTCAACTCTGGGTGAGACAAAGCAGAATCTGACTGGACTTTGCCAGCAGGTGTGTAAGGAAGCGGCCTTGAGTCACGAGCAAATACAGATACTTGCAAAATATTCATCCTCAGATTGTCCACTTTCATTTTTATTCCCGGAGAGAGAACGAACAGCTCAATCTGATAGTGAGCTTGCAATGCCAGCATGTATAGAATTAGCAGACAGTCTTTCAGGTGTTACACCTACAAATGAGCAGAGTACTTGTTATCAGATTGTGAAAAGTGTGTGCGATGCAACATATGATCAAGTACAAGAACTGCATCCAGCTTCTGTGAAAACAGTGGAGAAAGCCACACTTGTGGAACAGTGTGGACAGAGTGGTGGTATCACAGACTTCTGTCAGCAAATGACTGACAAATGCACTACAGATGAGTGAATATATTCTCTTCTTATTGCCAGCCTCTCAACATTGCAACTAAAAATGAGATTGAGCATTATTCAAAGTAACTTACTAAGTGAAAGAAAAGATGAAACTGCATCTTTTAAAACTACACTGATGCTTACATGGTCATTATATTACTTTGCAGGCTTTGGGTTTGGTCTGTGTAATTTAGAGTGTAAATTGTATGTGTCAGCCTTGGAGCTTTTTCTGTGTAGTGGTGCCAAGGAGAGTTCAGGCAAGCCATTGGAAAGTATGAACTGCTCATAGATGTTTTATTTATGAGGAAGTTTTCATTCAGGTATAGAGCAGCCTTCACTAATTTGTGTCACAGTACCTAATGCTACTCTGCATCTCAAGAAAAGCCTCCTGTTCATGCACAATGACTCCTATGCTTGGAATTCTTATCTCTAAGAATGTATTTTATTTTTTCCCCTGGTAGACAAACCTTACAAAGCACACATAGCTCTGTAAATGTTTATTTTGTAGATGGGTTAGGATAACATGACAGTATGGGGAGATTTGGGCAAGTGTGCTCTGGAGCAGCTCATTGCTTCCTGCTGTTCCTATCCCAGTACCAGAGCCAGCTTTTATTGAATATATGCTTTTATCTGATCTCTCAAGTATGTAGTTAAGACAATTGGAACAGTGGAGATGCTACAGCATACTGCTCTCTCTTCTAAACATTGTGGGAGGAATAACAACATACTGGGAAAGGCAGAAGTTTTCAACTGCTGCAGTTCTTTGATTAGTGTGCATCTGAATCCCATATGCTTGTTGAAATTCATTGCTGTATTGTGACATACTGTCCTAGAACTTTCAAGCTTGCTGCTGTTTGTGATAAGTTGGAATCAAAGTATTGTGAAAGTTTAAGGACAGATATATATATATATATATATATATATATATATTCAGGCACTATATTCTTCCATTTCAGTGCCTAGTTGCCTAAAGTAAGTTACAAATGTATTTTTTCTTATCACTGGGACCAGTAAGATATATTTCAGAATTTAGTCTTCAGAATACTTTTATGGCTAAACCTGTAGTATGTTTTCAATGGCTTGTGCTATGAGTATAAACATATAGGAAAGAAGAATAAGGAAATGAGCTGAAGAGATTTCCTTTATTGCTTTGAAAAGGAGAAATTCTTCCACTAAAAATAATCCCCATTTTTTAGATTTTTACATGGCAGTTGATGTGTATTGTATACCGATGAGGCTTTGTTATGTGGATGTTATTCTCACATCAGAAATAAGTATTGAACCTCACCACAGAAAACTTTGTTTTTGCTGGTTTACAAAACATGAAGAATCTTGTACAAGCCAGTGGAATTCTTTATTTCCTACCTCAGAATGTATATTAGCTTTTTGTCTTTGTGTGCATGTACAGTAGGCAGCAACTAAGCAAGGACTGTTGTAAATACTGCTTTGCAGCTTTATCTTGCAGTGAGACAAAACTTGTTCTTGGCAAGGCTCTTCTCCCTCCCTCCCCATAGGTAATATAGCATTAATAAATATATTGAGACTATTAAGCCACTTATTTAAAGCAAAAATTAAAAAATTGACAAATGTCAGCAGTACGTCTCATAACCAGCACGTGATACAAGTGACTACACTACCTCACCTATGGGTCTGAAAGTTGATTCAAATCTCTAGTGATATCCTGGGATTTTCATAATATATCATTACTTTTTTAAGGGGAAATTTTACGTTAATGGAGCATAGCTTGTATAAATCACAGTACTTGCAGCAACTGAAATTCAGAAATAAATACTCTATGGCTGACATCATGGGAGTTCTACTGCTTTGGATATATTTTCAGATAATTGAATTGAAATTCTTTTAAATGACTATCGCTGATATATGTTGATCCTATATACGTATTACTCATGAAATGCTCTGGATTTTTTCTCGAGCATCTGTATGTGTCTGGTTAATTTAATCCTGCCTCCCTCTGCTGCCACCCTGGACACAGGGTTTTGTTCCTAAGTCTCCATTTTATTTAAAAAGCAAACCAATAAGAAGTGATTTAAAAAAAAAAAAAAAAACAAAAAAAAACCAAAACCCGACCCCATACCTCTCTACTGTCTATAGATAATATCACTTCTAACCCTGATGATACTCTGAAATGACGTGGATGATGACATTAAAGCATTGTCCTAATAGTATGCATACTCTGAAATGGAATCACTTGAGTTAAATGTTTGTTATGAAGGGCTGGAGCATACTTGTAGAGAATGACTGGCTGGGGACTGAAATGTATTGCCCGAGCCCCTGACACACTTGGCTATGGATGGTGGAAAACAAAGTCAGTGATTACTGAATTCGAAGGCCAGAATATCCAGTTGTGCTCCACTGCTCCAGTCTGGTGATCAGCCAGGGTCTGAATTCCACCCCGCTAACAGTGCAGGACTTCCAGTGCAGAAATCATGGCTGTCATTGACATGTCATAAAATTCATGTCATGTTTTTAAACCTATGAAGAACCTGATGAAGTTTGAGGGTAGGTTTTTGCCTAACCAGCTGCATCTAAATAATTTTAAAAATATTTATTTAATAGGGTAGACCTACAAGTTGCATGTTGATGTCTATAGCTCTATCATCAACTTGCAAAAGTTAAGAATGAATGACAATTTTATGATACAGAATTCTCAGGTAAATGTTTTAGAGGTTTGTTTTTTTTTTTTCTTTCAGTAAAGAAATATTCGTTATTGACATTGTAAAATACTTTGTTAAGGCATGTTTTAAATACTTTGGTCAGACTATCTTAAAGCCATAAGAGTATGGTGGCATACAGATTGTAAAATAAACAGATAATTACAACAGTTGATTTTGTATCTTTCATAATTCGTATTTTCTAAGACTGCAATAAAAACCACTATCCTTTCTACAAAGGCTTTTCTTTTTTTGTACAAATCTTTTACAGTGAGAGTCTTTACTGGTGCATTATTCACTTATGTAGTGCTACTAAAACATTTCTTAAAAGTAGTCTATATAGTTTGTAAGTACCTGAATAATACACACAGTAGCAAATATTGCTGAGTTGAAATGAATTTCCTGCTAGCTTATTTGATTTTTTGGTTCTGTGTGTCCTGTTTTTTGAGTGGGTTTTCTTTTTTGGGGAGCTTTTATTATTTCTTTTTTTTTTTTTCTTATTTCTATAATTATTTTAAGAGAGAGAAAAGGTAAGCGGCTCATTAATGAGATATTGATGTTTGTTGCGTCTAGAAACAATTTGGAGGTGATGATTATGTGCATAATACAGATCAATGCATAAGACTGAGGTTTGTCATAGGGGGAGTTGTAATGTTACGTGTCTTTATTCAACTTCTCAAGAACTATCTCCATAATTATACAGAATTCTGTCCTGTTAAATAATCCAAAGGGTTGCAGAAAAATTACCCTTTGAGAAACTGAATTTATCCTAACCTCCCTCTGTATCTCCTAAGTCATAGACTGTAATATTGCATCTAGCCTTTCAGTATTGCATTTTTCCTTGGTTGGAAAGCTTTTTGTTGGAAGTATTTCTTCAGTTAAAGGTGCTTTAACCTGTGCATTTGACACTTTCAAGTCTGAAATTAATCAATCCCACCAACAAACCTTTCATTAAAAATTAAAACAGTCTTTGGGGGAAAGCAAGGTTCTTGATTTTTTAACTTCAACTTACTGCTTGTAGTTGATAAGGCAATAAAAATGTCTGTTTCTCCAGGGCAGTTTTGTCCTTGGAATATGTAGTCACTTGAATTTAGCTGATGCATTGTGCATTTCTTGACTTTAAGAACCAAGACATTAGCTTACATGAGAATGTTAGTGGGGCTCTTCTTTGTGGAAACTTAAAATCTTGATGCAGGAGTCTGTGATACATGAAACCTCTTCTTAATATTCAGAAGAAACAGTGGCACTGAAAGCTAAAAGGTACATATGCTAGGGATCGGTACTGTACAATTAGTTCTGCCTCTGGGTCTTTTTTAGGAAGTGAGAAATGAGGAAATGCTGGTAATTGGTACCCTTTATGTGAGCTCTGAGTTTTATCTGAGCGTGACTGAGCTAAATGAGATTTGTTTAAAGTGAAATAACGAAATTTCTCCAGAAGCTGAAAAGGACACAAAAACATGTACTTTAACTGAAGCAGATGTTGAACAAATTTCTTCAGTAGTCTTCTGACAAAGGTTTTAATAAAAACAAAATAATTGGTCTTTACAGAGTAAAATGAGAGTTGTCTGGTTTTAGCACTGAAATGGAAGCTGGACAAACTGGACCCTTGTAACTGTTTGATACTGATTTCTTCTTGATTTTATATTTTGTTCCTCTTGAGAAGTGAGCCTTAAAAGCACACAGCTGCAGTTCACTAGCATGTATAAAAGAGAATTTTAGTATTGGTTGATTAAGACATACTACTGACTGAATTTATGTGGACAGAATTGCAGGAGAAAAGGGGAAATGAGCTGATTTAGGTTTGAATAGAGGTCAAAAGACTCAAATATTGTAAAAGCCTATTTATGTGTGTGATATGCTGTCTAAACCTCTTAATTTTGTGTGCACTGCTTTTTTGTTATTTTTTATTTTTTTGAATTGCAAATATTAACCTGGCAGATTGTGGACACCAGCAATTTTTTTTTCACACCCCTTTAGAGAATGGAGGGGGCAGGGAAAGCAATGTTCACCTCAGATTGATGCTTAAACATTTCTGCTGAAAGTAAAGTAGTGTAGGAAGGTCCAGGTAATGGCATTTGTTTCTGGGGAATGTTTTGCCATGTCATAGATTTAAAAGTAAAGAAGGGAAAGTGCTCATTTTCCTGTTGAGCCAGGGAAGATTCAGAGTAGAAGTCTTCAGGAAGACAT
>JASSUY010021272.1:0-16976 GCA_032466535.1 Forpus xanthops | reverse complement strand
TGGTAGCAGTAGTGATTTGTGTTATACCTTAGTTAGTAAACTGTTCTTATCTCAACCTGTGGGAGTTGCATTCTTTCTATTCTCCTTCCCATCCCCCCGGGACTGAGGAAGAAAGAGGGGGGAGTGAGTGAGAGGACTGTTTGAGGGGCTTAAACCATGACATCAAGGAAGCTAGGGACCAGGTCAGGAAAACTAAGGCCCACTTAGAGTTAAATGGCTGAGGATATTAAGGATAACAGGAAGGGATTTTATAGGCACGCTGCAAATAAAAGACAGGCTAGGGACAATGTGGGCCCTCTTCAGAAGCTATCAGGAGAAATGGCTACCCTGGATTTGGAGAAAGCTGAGGTTCTTAACGACTTCTTTACCTCAGCCTTCACCGGAAAATGTTCTGACCATACTACTCCAGTCTTGGAAGACAGATGCAGGGACAGTGAGAATGAAGACCCTAGGTCCACTGTAGGAGAAGATCTGGTTCAAGATCATCTTAGGAACCTGAACATACACAAGTCCACGGGACCTGATGAAATCCTTCTGCAGATCCTGAAGGAGCTGGCAAATGAAGTTGCTAAGCCCTTGTCCATCATTGAAAAATCATGGCAGTAAGGTGAAGTTCCTGACAACTGGAAAAAGGAAATATAACACCCATTTTCAAGAAAGGGAAAACGGATGAGCTGGGGAACTACAGACCAGTCAGCCTCACCTCTGTGCCTGGCAAAATCTTGGAGCAGATTCTCCTGGAAGGCATGCTGAAGCACATGAAAAACAACAAGGTGCTTGGTGTAGACCAGCATGGCTTCACTAAGGGTAAAACCTGTCTGACCAATTTGATAGCCTTCTATGATGGGGAATCTATAAAAATGCTGGGGATGGACTCTTCATTAGGGATTGTAGTGATAGGGCAAGGAATAATGGGTTCAAACTTAAACAGGGAAGTTTAGGTTGGATATGAGGAAGAAATTCTTTATTGTGAGGGTGATGAGGAACTGGAATGGGTTGCCCAGGGATATTGTGAATGCTCCATCTCTGGCAGTGTTGATAGCCAAGTGACAAGCCTTGGGTGGCATGGTTTAGTGGGAAGTGTCCCTGCCCATGGCAGGGGGGTTGGAGCTAGATGATCTTAAGGTCCCTTTCCAACCCTAATTATTCAATGATTCTATAAAAATTGTGGTGGAGGTTGTGCTGTGAATTATTGAGCCTTTCTGTGGACACACCAGCTGTAGTTAACTCCACCTCCTCAAGATGCCATATTCTGATAAAAACCATGTACAATGATTTTGCAAAGTGAACGTGAAAGGGAGGAATTTTTTGTTCTCAGCAAGTTGAAAGCAAGGGCAGCATCACCTCTTGCAACCTGCAAGTTCACATGCAGATAAATTGAAACTAGCACTGATTAATACATATTTGAATGCTCAGCAAAAGTGTACTTTACATCAAAGTACAAAAACGTTCCTACCATTACACTGTCTGGAATCACACTCATTAAAACATGACCTTTTTTTTTTTTTTTTTACTCCTGGAAAACAGATCAACACCTTCGTTAGTTTCTCGTGTTTACTAACTCTCTAAAAGTGATGCTGCACAACCTTTCAAATAGATGGATTAAAAACAAACCTAAAGAAACAGAGAGACTATTTCCCCTGCCCATGGCAGGGGGATGGAACTAAACAGTCATTAAGGTTCCTTCCAACCCAAACAATTCTATGAAAACACACTAGACTCAACATTGCCATGGAAGTAGACCTTGGACACTCTGCTTAAGCCTAGAATTGGTTACCTCTCACATAAAAGGTGTTCACACTCAGGGTAACTACTTTGGCTTTAATATCAAGTTGCTCTTTGGCAACTGTATAATACTGTGCTATGTTTACAGTGATTCAAATGTAATAAAAATTAGTAATTCATTGCCATAGAACCCTGGAACAGTTTGGGTTGGAAATTACCTTAAAGATCATCCAGTTCCAAACCCCCTGCCATGGGGTTTTCACCTTTCACTAGATCAGGTTGCTCAAAGGCCTGTCCAACCTGGCCTTGAACATTGCCAGGGATGGGGCAGCCACAGCTTCTCTGGGCAACCTGTGCCATTGGCTCACCACCCTCACTGTGAAGAACTTCTTTCTAATGTCTAATCTCTATCTGCCCTCTTTCAGTTTAAAGCCTATAGCCCCTTGTAAGCCCCCTGTCCTATCACTACATGCTCTGGTAAAACATCCCTCTCCAGCTTTCCTATAAGCTCACTTTAGGTACTGGAAGTCTGCTCTAAGATGTCATCAGAGCCTTCTCTTCTCCAGGTTGAACAAGCCCAAGTCTCTCAGGCTGACTTCATAGAAGAGGTGCTCCAAACCTCTGAGTATCTTTGTGAACCTCCTCCAGACTTACTCCAGCAGCTCTATGGCCTTCTCATATTGGGGTCTGAAGACTGAGTACACTGAGTGGAATCTTGCTTGGAGTGGGGGAACAGAATCGCCTTTTTCAACCTGGCAATCACATTTATTTTAGTGCAGTCCAACACCCTGTTGGCTTTCTGGTCTATAAACACATATTATTTGGTCATGTTGAGCTTCTTGTCAACCAACATCCTCAAGTCTTTCTCCTCAGCGCTGCTTTCAATCCATTCTCTGCCCTTCTTTTATTTGTGCTTGGGATTGCCTCAGTCCAGGTGGGTTTGGTGCACTTGCCCCAGGTACTTGTACTTGGCCTTGCTGATCTTCATGAGATCTGCATGGGCCCATGTCTCAGCATCCCTCTGGGTGTCAACCTTTCCTTCCAACATGTTAAGGGTTGACACACAACTTGATGTCATCAGCAAAAGCACCAGAATCTTAGAAATAGGGAAAGCAATGCAAGAAGAAGGAGGATGAGGGTAAGGGGAGAGGAGAGGAGCAACTCTACTTTAAACAGGAGAAACAATTAAAGGAAATTACAGAGGAAAAAAAAATAGCTTGCATTTAAAAAAATGCAAGGAAGTACTATCTGGGGCACCTAGGTTGAATGAAGTAAAGTAGAATTTAAGTGGCTGGTTTTTGCCCCACTAAGGTACTGTGTATCTGGAAAAATATTGATTAACCAGAGGAGCTGAAATTAATCAACTAACTTTTAAACACAAGCAGCCATTACAATGATGTTGCAAGACAGACATACAACCTGACTCTCTTAAAGCTACAGAAGTTAATCCTCATGTAACCAGCCTGGTTTTCCACTTATTTAGTTTATGCTATATTCATGTGTGTCTTTAGTGTGAAATTTTCACTGTGCTAAGCCACAAATGTTGAGATGAGAGTTTCTGCCTGTTCATAAACATGCCACAACTAAGTATGCATCAATAACTGATGCTGAATTGTGACAATAAAGGCAGAATTACATAAAGAAAATTCTCACTCTTAAATTAAATTATTGCACCTTATTCAAGGTTTTCTTTATAGAAAGGAAATGAAAGCCTCAGCTTTCTGACTCATCTGACATATGATGAGGAAAACATGAACACATTGGTCTGAATGGAAGGTGGTTTTCAACTCGGTCCCAAAAATCTTTAAGATTTGGTGCAGCATCTGCTTCCCCTTGTGCTTTAGGGAGCTGATTCCTCTCACACGTCCCAGACTAAGCAGCATTTTTGTGCCTATAAATAAAGTATTATTATTTATAGACACAGAACTACTATAAGACAACAAAACTTCAAGCTTTAAGTCTGTAAATACAATGTTTGGTAATGCAAGTTATCCAACAATTTTTAAATAAAAAAAGAATATCAAGAATAACATCCCATTGAGAGTATGAAAACTTGCGCATATCCTAAAAATGTACCAAAACTCTTAGGATATCATCTGGTATTTTTAAAACATCACAACATAAAATTTCTGTCATTTTTAATGTGACCAGACATTGGTTCTGCCAGTAACATTCATAGTAAAACACAACTTCCTGAAAAAAAGGGAAAGCTAATAATATTTCTACCTTTTCATAGTGTGCCCTTGGAAAACATTACTCAGTAATTATGCTTGTGCTGTTTCATATTTTAGAATCATAGAACAGTCAGGGTTCGAAAGGAACTTAAGATCATCTACTTCCAACCCCCCAACTAGGGGCAGGGATGCCTCCCACTAAACCATGCCACCCAAGGCTATGTCCAACCTGGCCTTCAATACCACCAGCAATGGAGCATTCACAGCTTCCTTGGGCAGCCCATTCCAGTGCCTCACCACCCTTACTGTAAAGAATGTCTTCCTCATATCCAACCTAAACTTCCCATGTTTAAGTTTGAACCTGTTACCCCTTGTCCTCTCACTACAGTCCTTCATGAAGAGTCCCTCCCCAGCATCCTTAGAGGCCTCCTTCAGATACTGGAATGCTACTATGAGGTCTTCACCCAGCCTTCTCTCTCCAGGCTGAGCAGCCCAAATTTTCTTACCCTATCTTCATATGTGAAGTGCTAGTCCCCTGATCATCCTCGTGGCCCTCCTCTGGACTTGTTCCAGCAGTTCCATGTTCTTTTTATGGTGAGGACACTAGAAATGTGCACAATACTCCAAGTGAGGTCTCATGAAAGCAGAGTAAAGAGGCAGGATCACCTCCTTCAGCCTGCTGATCACGTTCCTTTTGATGCAGCCCAGGATACGGTTGGCTTTCTGGGCTGTGAGCACACTGACGGCTCATGTTCATTCTCTCATAGACCAACACCCCCAAGTCCTTCTCCTCAGGGCTGCTCTGAATCTCTTCTCTGCTCAACCTATAGCTGTGCCTGGGATTGCTCTGACCCAGGTGTAGGACCTTGCACTTGGCATAGTTAAACTTTATAAGATTGACATCAGCCCACCACACAAGCGTGTCGACCTCCCTCTGGATGACATTCCTTCCCTCCAACTTATCAACAGAACTACTCAGCATGATGTCATTGGCAAACTTGCTGAGGGCACACTCAATCCCACTGTCCATGTCACTGACAAAGATGTTGAACAAGACCGGTGCTGACACTGATCCCTGCGGGACACCATTTGTTACTGGTCTCCAGCTGGACATTGAGCCATTGAGCACAACTCTTTACATGTGACCATCCAGCCAGTTCTTTACCCACTGAGTGGTCCACTTGTTTACTATGGTGCTCTGCACCCCCCCATCTAAGCCAGGTGACTACAAAAAGGGAACATATCTTAAAAAGTTGATACCTCATAGCTTCATTTGATGCAGGTGATAGAACTCCAGGAATCTGGTCTCTTCAGTCTCATGGTTTAACTATTACAGCATTTAAATAGTAACCAGTACAAATAATGTGTACAGCCATAAGCTACTAATACCCACAGAAGACATGACAGTGTGACCAAGGACATCCTGCAAGACTCCCCACAGAGACAGACTCCACTTCTTCTTCAACCTTGCCTTAGATGAAGAGTGACAATTTACAAGAATTTAGAATCAATTCTGCACCAAATGTTCTTAAAATGCAGCAGGTCTTTCTAGGTGGTAGACCTGCAACTAAATGGACCAGCAAGAAAGACAACTAGAAATACTCGTTACAGTCAGGAAGTTCTTGCCTATACAATGGCAAGAAAACTAAAATTAGTATTAATCAGGGTTTTTTAGTGTTTTCTTTTGTTTTGTTTTGTTTTTTTTAGGGGTTAATCAGGAATTTCAAAGTGCTTTTAAAGGGTTTAAACATTCTTCCAGCACCACAAGAAATTAGTAATTAACTCTTCTTTGTACTTCTGATCACTGAAAAATAATGAAGTATATTGCATATACCTGCCTCCACAGAGGAGGCAAAGCTTACCCTTATCTCTGTGAACCATGCTCAAGTTCAGCTAGACAGACTGTAAATTACTGTAGATTTCTGTTAATGTTAAGCATTCATTCTGGAGGAATTAACTTTAAGATAAACAGATCAACAAAGCAATTCTTAAGCCTGGATACTTTGTGGACTAATTCATTCACTCAAACTTCTTTTATTACACTGTTTTAGTTAATCCAATTTTTATAATACATAAGCCACCACCTTTTCCACCCTAAATAAAATTATGACAGAATATGTAGGTGAACTGTTTGAAAGTTGTGTTCATTTTTTTTTATTAGAGCATCTTTAAACATAACATCAGGATCAGTGGGAGGCAAACGAAGCATCAGTAAGACAGTACCTGCAGGGGCTCGCTTGAGTGAATTCATTATCGCTTGACAAACTGAGCACTTTGTTCAGGAAAATTTTTGTCCTTTAGAATTTTTTATTTAAGCATACTTAGTTGATACTAGCTTCTTTGTAAGACTCTTTCTTAAAAATCTTCCAGCAAAAAGTAGAGCACAGCAGAACCAAGCAACTGAGGATCTATATACAGCTAATGCCTATGTGAAACAGAGCACTAAGCCCCATTTACCTTTCAGGACAGAATGAAGGTGAGCACAACCTTGACCATAATGCCTTTTGCCATTCACAGATTGGAGGAGTGCCTATCTTACAGCAAGGGCAAAAAACGCCATCAAAACTGTACTGCCAGTTTTCCTAAGGTAAAACAAAAACTGTACAGCTCTTACAGGGGACCCCAAACACCCCCAACCCAGCCACATACCTGTCTCAGTGCTGGCCCCTTGCTTGCTGCCATCCTTCCACACAACAATCTCACCCCACTCCCTTGCTTTTAAATACTCTTCTTTACAATTAGACATGATCCCTGGTGGTGTCCAGGGCCAGGTTGGGCATAGCCTTGGGTGATACAGTTTTGGTGTGAGGTCTCCCTGCCCGTAGCAAGGGGGTTGGAACCAGATGATCTTAAGGTGCTTTCCAACCCTAACTATTCTATGATTCTATGTAATTTGTCCCACCTGTGCTACAGGGCAGCCTGCTCACCTTCCTCTTTAAAGGCCCATAACACAAATTTATGGTAGGCTGCAGGAGGATGGCATCTATTTCAGGCTGCCACTGCTTGCAAATTGAATACAGGCTGGAAAGATGAGACAGAACAAATGAAAGTCCTAAATATTTTCAACCATAGGTATCAAATGCTGGCTAGAGTCTTGGACCTCTTCCAAGAATAAAGTTTATGGGGGAAAGAAAACAAATATTAGAAATTTCTGTGTTACATTAATTTTGTAAATCCATCCAGGTGAAGGAGACAAGCCCTCTAGCCTGGGACATTTATGGTTCCAGAATAGGTATACAGACTCCAGCACCTCATTAGTAGAGGAAAGCTAGTTATGCGGAGCAGTAACTAGTTTTACCCCAGCAGACACATTGTAGTGTCCACCCAATGAACTGACAATTCAGCCAAGTCACATAGTTCCTTGTTGTTTGGCATGCAACTTTTGAGTCTGATGATTTTGAAAACAGCATCCTTACACTAGAGGAAACCCCTCTTGCACAGTGTTGCAAGAGCTGAGTCACAGGAAATTGGGCTCCTAATGATGAAGGTCCTCAGGGTCATCTTCACTGCCATCTGTCACAGCAGCATCTCATAAGGATGTGGAGGAGCAGCCTGTCACCTCTGTGCTCACCAGGGGCAATTTGGAAGTGAGCTGCAAGTCATCAATGCTATTTACATTGTCAAATCCTCGTAAGAGTCTGGAGTGACTCTTGGATATCCAATATGTTCTTGGAGATGAAGTAAGAGTTTGCTTTCTTCCAGCAATCACCTTGGAGAGCATCTTGCAGGTCGCAATCATGGGAAGTCCCCACTCCTGCCTCCAGGGACAGAGAGCCTGTCAGTCTTCAGAAGCTGAGTACACCATTGACTAATTTCTGGATGCCTGACTCTGCAGAGCATAAATATATAGACTAGATTTTGGCAAAAAACAGAGATAAGACCAGGAAAAAAAAGAGTTGAGAGTGCGAATACCAGAGAGGTTGAACCTAAATATCAGGATGATTTGGTTCTTACCAAGATCAGTATTTCTTGGCCACTGACTGATCAGTTAATCCCCTTTTTTATTCTCCTTCCTTCAGTGAAACTGCCAAGTTATTATAGGTGATATCCAGGGAAACGATATTAATTGTTCCACTATAGTATGTTTTACTACTCCAATAAAATTTGTACAAAGTTTTCAAACCAAACTTGAATTGTGCCCTTACTGGAAGCAGCTTGAATGCCTTGACTCTACATTTTCATCCTGTAAAGTGAAGATCATCCTCAGAACTACCTGAACAATGAATTAACCCCTTGCAACATTTTTCTTCCTTATCCTTTTTGTAATGTCTTTCTTATTTCTATTTCTCTGTGTTCTGAGCCTTAATTCTTACATGCGTTTCAAAGTTCAGTATGTGCATATACCTCAGTATACGTGCCTACGGCCACACCACCCTGAGAATGCCCAATCTTATCTGATCTCAGAAGCTAAGCAGGGTTGGGCTTGGTTAGTACTTGAATGGGAGACTGCCTGGGAATCCGGGGTGCTGTAGGCTTTTTATACTGTCCTGGGTTCAGCAGTAGCAGTCATTTTTCTCCTTCTTAGTAGCTGGTGAAGCATTGTGTCTTTGACTTTTGGCCTAGGAAGAGCGCTGATAGAATCATAGAATTATGGAATAGTTAGGGTTGGAAAGGAACTTAAGATCATCTACTTCCAATTCCCTGCCATGGGCAAGGACACCTCCCACTAAACCATGGCACTCAAGGCTATGTCCAACCTGGCCTTGAACACCTCCAGCAATGGAGCATTCACAACTTCCTTGGACAACCCATTCCAATGCCTCACCACCCTTAACACTGATGTTTTCATTTATGGCTTAGAATATTTGGTTTGACCAAGGACTTTCTGAGTCTCATGCTCTTCCAGGGAGGAGGGAAAGCTGGGAGGAGGCAGAAACACGACACCTGACCAAAACTGACCAAAGAGGTATTCCGTACCACAGCATGTCATGCCCAGGATGTAAAAACTGGGGACAAGAACTCGAAAGAGTTAGTTTACAGCTCGGTCATCAGATGGTGAGTAGTTTTATCCTCTTCCTTTGTATTTCCCTGGTCATTATTAATAATGGTGGTAGCAGTAGTGATTTGTGTTGTACCTTAGTTACTGGACTCTTCTTATCTCAACCCATGGCTGTTACATTCTTTTGAATCTTCTCCCCATCCCCCATCCCTCCATCCCCCCCCCGGAGTGGGGAGGAAGAAAGAGGGGGAGTGAGTGAGCCAACTGTGTGATTTACGGCTTAAACCATGACAGTTCTTTTTGGCTCCCAGCGTAGGGCATGAAAGGTTGACCGCTACTGCTGAACCCATGACAAAGCCTATCTTAAATTGCTAATATCCTATGCTATACGTGCCCCCCATCTTGCTGAGTGAATGTGGTAAAAGAACAGATGCATTTTAGTGAGTTGTCATGTAACATAAGATGTGCAAATTGTCTCTGATTGGGAAGAATAGATTATTTTTCTTGTCAAATACATATGCTTTATGTACACTGCTTGTTAGAACATGTACAACAAACATTTGATTTTTAAAGGCTGGAATAGTCAGAAAATGAGCTTTGCATGTGAAATCTTTCATCTATAAGAAGAAAAATGAAAGTCCTACACAGAATATTCTGTTTTCAGGACTAAACAGGGGTAACAAGAAGAGTCTGAAGGAAAGCGAGCAATGGAGACTGCCAAGTTTGTATATACAATGTTGATTTTGTCCATTTTTTTTATTGACCTGCATGGTGGGGTAAAACGGGAAAGGAAAATGTACAGAAGTGGTGCCAGCCCTGGTGCCAGCACTAAGAGGAGGGAGGAATCGTTGTCAGGACATGGTGGTTCTGTGCAGGCTCTGTGATATCCATAGGATTTAGCCAATCTGTTCCTGCAGATGTCAGTTTTATGCATGATTTACCTGGCTTGATGCAGCTCCTGCTTTTGTGCCAGTGCTGCTAACTCACAGGTTAGAAAGCCACAGTGCTCTGCAGCTGCAGCCCTGCCAGGGCTTCATGGAGAATATATACAGCTCCCTGCTGCCTCAGAGAAGGGAGGATAAGGCCTCTGTGTCTTGGTCTTCTTTGTTTTAAGCTTTTTCCTGAGCTTTTCTGTTTATATCTGAATATTTGTAGCAGAACTTTTTATTTTTTCTCTCCAGATGGGCTCCTACCTCAGCCTTCTCCAAATCCAGGGTAGCCAGTTCTCTGCTGGAGATGGCCCACACCCTAGTCCGTTTTTTATTTGTGATATAACTGTAGAATCCCTTCTTGTTATCTTTCACATCCTTAGCCAAGTTTAATTCTAAGTGGCCTTAGCTTTCCTGACCTGGTCCCTAGCTCCCTGATCCACATCCCTGTATTCTTCCCAGGCAGCCTGTCCTTGCTTCCACCTCTTATAAGCCTCCTTCTTCCCTTGAAGTTTCCTCAGCAGCTCCTTATCTATTCAAGGAGTCCTCCTGGCCCTCCTGCTGCATTTCATTCTTGTTGGAATGCAACACTCCTTAGCTTGTAACAGGTGATGCTTGAATATCAACCAACGGTTTTGGGGCCCCTGTCCTCTAGGGCTATATCCCATGGAACCTTACTAAGAAGGTTCCTGAAGAGGCCAAAGTCTGCTTTCTTGAAGTCCAGGGCAGTGAGCTTGCTGCATGCTCTTCTCACTGACCTGAGGATCTTGAACTTGACCATCTCATGCTTGCATTTTTTTTCTATTGTACCTGTTCTAGGCTAGCCTAGGTCACTGAAACAAAAAAATATCACCTGGTTATTTTGGGGTGATTTGTTTTGACTGATCTATCTTGTCAGTCTTACTGACTATGTAGGAACTTTGATTAATGAGCACACTGAATATATCTGGTGAGAAGATCTGGACTAGCCTGCACAGCTATGAGAGGACATGGTCACAAATACATTCTTCCATTTGCTGTTTTGTTTCCTTGCCTTGATTACTGTTCACACAAGTCTAAACTTGAAAAATTCATAAGCTGCACTTGCTGGAAACACTCTGTTATGAGATATAAAACAAAATGGATCAAGGAGGTGAATTCTTTTATCAGTGCATTTGAAGTAGTTCTATCTCTTGTTTCTTTTACACTTAAGGAAGGGCCTCTTAAAGAAAAAAAAATCAATGAAGTATGAATCTTCCTTGGCAGCATTTTATATGGACAACTCTTAATATTATCAGAAAAAATACCTGATTGCAGCTGTCATTTCCTAAAGTGCAAAGAAAAAAAAAAAAAAAGGCAAAAATATATGGGATTAAGAGTTACTCCTTATATTTGAAAAGATGTAGTATAATAATGTGGTGAGAGAGTTTGAAAACAGTGTTTACAAGGATGCTCTTTGGTCTGGCAACATAATAATTGTGTATTGGGAGCTTAGTGCAGATCCCTTAATGCTAGCTCTCAGTTTCTTTTCCATGTAGGTTTTTAAATTTAAGAGATTTTTTTTTGAATCAGAAACTATGCAATATCCACTGAAATATTAATGCATTACCTATGTATAAATGCAAATAAAACTATGGAGGGAGGATGTTGGACAAGAGATAACAATTCCTATTCAGTATCATTGGAACCCCTAAATGATTAATTTCCTAGAAAGGTCCACTAGAAGATAGATATTACCTCTGAAGGGTCAAAGAATTTATCAGGAGTAATATTAACTAGTTTGAATCTAAGAAAACACAATAAGGGTAAATTTGCAGGAGAGATACACAGGCAAGCTGAGAAAGTACCTGTGAAACAGTGCAGGCAAAACCATTCACTTAGAATCAGTCTCTAATTAAGACATCACTTTTTCAGACAAACATGCTGAGTAACAGAACTGACTGATAAGGATCTATAGGCTTCTTACTAGCATAACTTTGGAAAATGTGGGTCCTTGTAAAAATGTATTCAGCATGGCAAATAGAAAAGAAAGCATTGACCTGACTTGGTGATACAGATGTGTGTTTTCAATACTTTTCTCTGTGGAGAAGAGTTTATTGATTACATCAAGATAGGCTTGAAATGCCCCCATAAGGCAAAAATTGTATGCCACTAATATGCTCAGTTGTCTAAGCCTGGATGTTTGACTAATAACTTGCATACAAGCATTAAGTGTTTGTCTTGAGAAAGTCTGGATAGTCAAACTAACTGTGATTCAGAAAATACTGACTTAGAACAAATCTATTTGCATGTCCCTAAATACTTAGTTGTGACAACTACAGTACATTAGCACAAAAACCAAAACAATTAGACCAGGCAGTTGATGAGTTAACTCTTCTAGTTGAAATTCGTGTCAAGAAAAGCAATGTAGATCTGCATGTTTCACAATAACCATTCTTTAGCCAATGAAAATGCACATTCTTTCCTTGAGTTTATAAATTACACATTTAGGATTACAGCTAAACCTCAGCAGTGGGCTGGAAATGGCTGATGATGTCTGGGTTGAATCTGCTGCGGCTCCTCCTGGCATCGACCCCTCTGAGTCAGTTCCTCGCTTCCGCCGAGCTGCCGACACCTGGGAAAGCCCTGTTGAGGACCCAAGGCTCCCTCTGTGCCTGTTGCTGCTCCAAGTTGAAGCTCCTGGACACCGGGCCTCCCCCCTATCAGGCGACATGGACTTGTGCGAAATGTTTGACACTGTCTCACATGACATCCTTGTATCTAAGTTGGAGAGACATCAATTTGATAGGTGGACCACTCAGTGGATAAAGAAATGGCTGGTTGGCCACACACAAACACTTGTGCTCAACAGCTCAATGTCCAGTTGGAGACCAGTAACAAGTGGTGTCACTCAGGGATCGGTGTCAGGACCGGTTCTGCTCAACATCTTTGCATGTGACATGAACAGCGAGATTGAGTGCACTCTCAGCAAGTTTGCTGGTGACACCAAGCTCTGTGGTTCGGTTGATATGTTGGAGGGAAGGAATTCCATCCAGAGGGACCTTGACATGCTTGAGTGGTGGGCTGATGCCAACCTGATGAAGTTTAACCATGCCAAGTGCAAGGTCCTCCACCTGGGTCAGAGCAATCTCAGGCACAGCTACAGGTTGGGCAGAGATGAGATTCAGAGCAGCCCTGTGGAGAAGGACTTGGGGGTGCTGCTTAATGAGAGAACGAACATGAGCCACCAGTGTACTCTTGCTGCCCAGAAAGGCAAACACATCCTGAGCTACATCAAAAGGAGTGTGACCAGCAGATCTAGGGAGGTAATCCTGCCCATCTGCTCTGCTCTTGTGAAAGTTCACTTGGAGTATTGTGTGCAGTTCTGGTGTCCTCAATGTAAAAAGAACATCGAGCTGTTGGAACAAGTCCAGAGGAGGGCCACAAGCATGATCAAGGGACTGGAGCACCTCCCATATGAAGACAGGATGAGAGAGTTGGGACTGTTCAGCCTGGAGAAGAGAAGGTTGTGTGGAGACCTCCTAGCAACCTTCCAATATCTGAAGGGGGCCTATAGGGATGCTGGGGATGGACTCTTCATTAGGGACTGTAGCGAGACGACAAGGGGTAAAGGGTTCAAACTTCAACAGGGGAATTTTAGATTGGATCTGAGGAAGAAATTCTTTACTGTAAGGGTGGTGAGGCACCAAAATGAGTTGCCCAAGAAAGTTGTGAATGCTCCATTGCTGGCAGTGTTCAAGGCCGGGCTGGACATAGCTTTGAGTGACACGGCTCAGTGGGAGGTGTCCCTGCCCATGGCAGGTTGGTTGGAAGTAGATGATCTTAAGGTCTTTTCCAACCCTAACTATTCTATGATTCTATGATTCTAAACAGTGAAATGGTTTCCTTAAAGTCTGAGCCACCTGTTTATATGTTCATGATCGCTGGAGTCTTTAGAAATGATCTTATGTTCCTACATAAATCAATATTGTATCAAGGATGGCTATCTTGTACACATACTTGAAGTCTGTACTACTCCATGATATATCTATATGAATATACAAATGCATAAAGTCAAGAATTCCTAGTTTGTATAAAATACCTGAATAACACTCCAGAATTTGCTTAAGGTTTTCTTCCCTTTCTCCTCTGTGGTTTTATTCTTGACATGTTTAGAGTGTTACTAGATCATGACCTGTATATGTACTTTTATCTGGAATTCTGTTTTGTTCTACCCTGAGTGTTATTAGCATTAAAAGATCCCTTGAGCCCATTAGTGTGGCTCATGGTATGTAAATTAGCGAACATTAAGTGTTTGCTAAAAGAATTTTGACAGAACTCTTAATATCTTACCATTGTGAACATTATTACACATATTATGTTTCTTCAAACAATTAAATTCTTTGGTTTGGCAACATTCAAGGGCAAGGGTTATGCACCAGCCATTTTCTTCAAAGTGAGTAATCAAGAACTATTAAATTGGTTTAATGTTTATAAATTTTTTTAAAGTATAATTGTCTATTTACATATCAATGTTCTGTGCACCTGGTTGACTGGAAAAATTCAGCACTTAGATTTGTGCATGATGTGAACAGGTTAGAAAGCCTTTTATGGCTTAACGAGCTTACAGTCTCTCAAATACAAAAAAAAAGAAAATGAAATTCCAAAGTGAAATTTGTATTTCCAAATAGGTGAAGTTTCAAAGGAAATAATGCTTCTTTGAACAGATGAAGTACGAGCAAATCAGCAAATCTAGCTGAGGGTTTATGGGGTCTCCTTATCTAAAACTTGTGCCTATGAAAACAATGATGGGGATAGGGATGTCAATTAAAACTTTAATTTATTTTTTTTTTGATAAATATTTAATGTAATCCATTAAATAGCCTAGTTAGGTTAAATAGGAGTCTAATGCTTGGCTGCTAGATTCAGAACAGAAAAGTCTTTTATGCTTAACCTTGGAGTAAGAGGATTAAAAGAGACTCGCTATTCCCTGCTTGCATCCTTCTAAGGCTTTATTCTTGTTTGAACTTTGAAGAAGTGTCTTTCTTTATCCAAGTCTTGTTAAGGTAGAAACAGATTCCAGAATGTTCAAGTATTTTGAAAAGAAACAACAAAATATGAGGCCATAACCTGTGTGTAGCTATAGAGCTTGTCAGAGATATTCAATGTGACAATGCTTTAGGAGCTGATATCAAACATAGGAGTGGAAGAAACACTTCTCAGTGACTGGTGTAAAGCCATTTACACTCAACAGCATCAGGGTAGTAGTGAAAATATTTGAGCTCTGAGCTTCCCAAGGATCCTCAGAAAACCTTCTTCAATTCCTGAGCTAATTGCTGGCAAACATGCCACACAGTCACTCTTCCAAAATCATTAATTATTTGCACAATCTACTTAGAAAAGCATTTTGAGCATTTTGAGCATTTTGTGAGGGTTGACTGTAGAGCTCTGTTTTCAGCTATAACATGTTCAAAGTTGCTGCAGGCATTTCTGCTTGCAACAATATTTTTAGATGAAATTTTTATATGTCTCTTTAAGCTTAGGTAGCATAACTGAGGTGCAACTTTAAGGCTGGATTTTGTCATCTATTGAGCTATCCAAGAGATGCTTCTGCTAGAGCCCATCAATGTATTGTTGTAATACAGTATGCCTTAGCCAGTGTTATCTTGGTGTTCAGCATCTTGGAGGTAGGAGAAGAAGATACTAGTATGCTTTGGAGGGAAAAATTCTTGTTTACCTTAGTGGTACAGTATGTTGGGGGACTGCAAATAAAAAGCGTAAGTAACTTGGGCTTGAACCTTACAATGGCAGCTTTCATTGTATGACTAACTTTTAAAATAAGCACAACTCACTATTCAGTCTGGAATTTGTTTTATAATCATTGCTCTGCTTTAGACAATTAGTTATTATTTCTTCATGTTTTCTTGCTCAAAAATCACAGAATTGATTTAACAGTGAACCATATCTGTAATCTATATGTAACTTTTATGCAGAAGGAGAAACATTGGATGTAGTATTAAGCAGGTGACTGTAGCAGGACTGAAGAAAAATAAAATATCCTTGACAGCTTCTTGCTGAACAGATGTATACTGCCATAATCTGAGTGCTGGTGACTGAACAATTTTATGACTAAAGTATTTGGAAAGGCTTCTGACTGAAAGTTTTCATGTGTCCACCTTAAAATCTTTTTGACCTTTCTTTTCCTTGGTGTAACTTTAAGAAAATATCCTGGCAGAATATGGTACCTTTGAAGTGTAGCCAGCTAAATAATCAAAGAAAAAGATGCTAAAAGAATTATTTGAAAAATGGTTTTGTAGACTTGCAATGTTCTCATTTAAATTGGGTCAGCCCATTATGACTAGTAAATTCAAAGCCACCCACAAGTTTTGATTTCTTAGGAAACAAAAACTTCAACTGGAACAAATTATTCAGTGTGCAACCTATGCTTATCTTTATGTACATAATTTTCCTTGTTCAAATAACTTAACAATGTAAAGGCCATGCTTGTGATGCAGTTTTTAGGACATCATCATATTTTTTCACTGGGTATACCAGTTAACCTGCTGTGCTTTTGATGAGTTTATCCCAATAATTTATATACATGTCTATAAAAATGGATTTAGCTATGCTTACTGCTGTGTGTTTTCCACTCAGGTAGCTATTATAAAATTGGAGTTAGTTCAGCATTTTTGTCAGCATACCAAATATTATCATTGTTACAAACTTGTCTATAGCTTCTATGGCCTTATAGAAGACATTTTACAAACACAGGGCAAGATACCCTCTAAAATCTGGTTACTGTTCCAAAGTGCTTCACAGCAGTTGGAATATAAAGAGTTTTGAAGGGGAACAATGAAGAATCTTTACAGATACAGCAAGAAGGTGCTTGTTTGAAAAACTTGCTTTATGAAAGCTGATATCGTGAATGGGGAAAGGCTGAGTTCTTTGTATGGCAAGAAGGGTGTTAGAGCAGATGTTATTTTGCTAAGGGCTCTGAAAGCAGATAAACAACTTGTTTGACCCTTTTAGGGAGGGATGAATAAAGAGGAGCAGTGTAGTAAGCATGAAGGGTTAATAAAATGTTATTTACATCATAGAATCATAGAATAGTTAGGGTTGGAAAGGACTTTAAGATCATCTACTTCCAACCCCCCTGCTATGGTCAGGGACACCACCCACTAAACCATGTCATCCAAGGCTATGTCCAACCCGGCCTTGAACACTGCCAGCGATGGAGCATTCACAACTTCC
>JASSUY010021271.1:10549-22491 GCA_032466535.1 Forpus xanthops | reverse complement strand
ACCTGTGGGAGTTGCATTCTTTTGATTCTCCTCCCCATCCCCTCCGACTGAGGAAGAAAGAGAGGGGAGTGAGTGAGAGAGCGGCTGCATGGGTTTGAAAGCCTCAAACCACGACATTCTCTACCAAATTATTTTAGAGGTAGATTGATTTCCTCCTATACTATGGAGTTCTCTTTTGACTCCATATAAAAAGTGTAGTCAGAAGCAAAACTGTATTTGATCCCACATATTTGAACAGGATCTATGATAAAGAACATGCTTGCGTCATGAGAGTCCTTAGAGAGTAGCCACTGACACTAGTGGTTGCTCTTACTACTCAATCTTTACTTCATCTCAGAAAGTATGTTCGATCCAAATACCCACACTAGAAAACTCTTTGTCTCAATTGGCATTATGTGATTCCTCTAACATAATTCATTAGTATGATTTAGGATTCATAACACTTTAAATTCCTTTCACATCTTGGGAAGTAGTTTCTATCTGCACAACACAAGGCATTTTGGAGAAGCTCATGCTTGGTTTCTCATTATTCTTGCTTCGACCTTGTTAATAGTGAAGTAGCTACAGTAGCCCATATCAGATCCTCAATTTAGTAACATTTTAGAACAAAAAAGACACTGTTCTCTAACATCCACCACTGTTCTTTTCATCAAAAACCTTGAGCTTCAGTAAAATTGCTGACCTAGAGGTAAGTCCGCAAGTTTCCAATGCTACCACTTTCAGCACAAAACCAGTTCCTCTTAGGTATTTGTGGCTTTTTTAATTAGAGCACCTTGACTCCTGCAACATGAAGTGAACTCACTGAGAGCTGATGAAAATTTCCTCCTTTTTCATTTGGTGAAAACCCTGGAGCAAGAAATTCAACTTTATGTTTCCTGTGGCATATGTATTTAATCAACTGGTGTTTGAAGTATGTTCCACTTCTCTTATGAAAACAGGCAGAGAGAGTTGTGCTTGTTCAGCCTGGAGAAGAGAAGGCTCCAGGGAGACCTCAAAGCAGCTTTAATTGCTAAAGGGGCTATAGGAAACTTGGAGAGGGGCTTTGGAAAAGGACTGTAGGGACAGGACAAGGGGGAATGGCTTTAACCTGACAGAGGAGAGACTGAGATGAGATCTTAGGCAGAAGTTCTTCCCTGTGAGGGTGCTGAGGTGCTGGCACAGGTTGCCCAGAGAAGCTGTGGCTGCCCCATCGCTAGCAGTGTTAAAGGCCAAGCTGGACAGGGCTTGCAGCAACCTGGTTTAGTGGAAAGTGTCCCTGCCTGTGGCAGGGGTTTGGAACTGGATGAACTTTGAGGTCCTTTCCAACACAGATCAGTTTGGGATTCTATGTACAAGTGTGCATGTGCATATATGTGCATATGTGTGCATGCGTATGTATGTGAAATCTGAATCCAAACAGAATCATGAAAGTATGAAGCAATTCATGCAAAACAGCATGAGTGTTTTTCTTGTTGTTCTGTTGTTTTTTTTCCAGCAGGGAAAAATACACGAACAACACAATAAAATAACAAAAACACCCTGCTTGAGTCTAGCCAGAAAACATTAAACTATCTAAGCAGGGATTTGACTGCAAACATTGCAACTGGGAACTTTTCTGTCATGATAATTACTTTGAAAAGACAGCATTCTTGGAAGTCAAAACTGAGACTACACGTCATGCCAAACATCTGTAGGAAGCCCTTAGTTTTACTGAAAGTGATATGTGGCGCACATTCAGGTAATTCTAAAATGCTCTTCAACCCAATCTGACTTCCCTAAAGCAACAAGTGTTTTCATTAAAGGCCATTTCCTAATCATGTGAATTATCTATCGGAGGTATGGTGGAAGTGCCCACAGAACACATTTAAGCAATTTATTTGGACAAAATGTTTCTATACCTGCTAAAAGCTGAAAACCAGCTTTAAATTGTTCAATAAGCATTTTTTCAATTCCACTACTTGTAAATAGAAGCAGCAGAAAACCTCATATTTGTGAATCATTTGCAAACAGCAATGGGAAGTGGGAAAGTGCAGCATATTTGCCGAGGCAAGAAACAAGCTTTATTCCTTTAGAAATATACATAAATCAGCCTTTGTCAGGGGAAAAACAATAATCATAATTTCTGTGGTAATGCACATGTGGGAAGTACATGAAATGGAATTTGAATTCTTCCTCCCAGGAGAAAACTGACTAATGCATGAAGAAGACCCCAAAAAATTACCTCTGCTTTCTTCTAAGATATGCTGATTATAAAGACAACGTGCCAGACATTCAGTTATTTTATTATTTTATATTTTTAAAGATTTCTCTGTTTTGCACACATCTTCTTTGATATATGATGTTATCTCATATTTGAAAGCCTTTTCTTTCCCGACTGGCTGCTTTATTGACTTATGTTATTTTTGTTGCATGGCGTGTGAAAACAGGCTACAGCCTGCCCCTGAAAGCAAAACCAGCTCCTTGGGGCTCACTCATATTTTATCACCCTTCAGAACAAGAAACATCTTTCTGTCTGCACTTGCAAACATGGGGTTTGGGTGCTGTTCCATTGACGAAAGGTATACAATTTGCTCTAACAGTAGGGCATATAAGAGTGAATAAAAGCAGAGCTATCCAAACAGCGGTATTATTTTCTCTTTAGAGAAGGCAGACTGAAATAGGACAATGGGAGTGCAGATCTTAGTTTCTACCTATGAACTCAACCACCAAGGAAGTTACCAGTAAATTTGATTACTTGTACTTCTTTTCCATCAATTTAAATCTCCACTTCTATTTCCAGTTAATATTTTTCCTGTCTTTACTAATGGTTTTTTCCATCACCTTTAGACCCTGCAAAGGCTCCAGTGTCTTTGGAGAGCTTTCATTGTTAACAGTGAGAAAACCTTAGATACATGAGGATTTAGCTTCCTTTGAAGTACAGTCATCAGTTCTCTTAATACCTCTAGCAGAATTACTGAGCACTTTGTGGTTTCTCAGCTAATGATTCCACCTACTCTGAACACAAGGTAACAGTGTACTGTGTCCTTCAGAAGTTACAATAATACAGGTAACAGGCATGTCTGGTTGTGATATTCATACACAAATGATATATATGTATCCTGGGCTGGCTCTCTAGCCGTGTGACCAGTAGATGGAAAGAGGTGAACCTATCCCTCTACTCTGCTCTCATGAGGCCTCACTTGCAGAACTCAGTGCAGTTCTGGTGTCTCAAACATAAGGATATAGAGCAGCTGCTGCAAGTCCAGAGGAGGTCATGAGGATGATCAGGGGCTGGAGCACCTCCTGTATGAAGAGAGACTGAAAAAGGTCAGGGCCATGCAGCCTGGAGAAGAGAAATTGTATGGAGATCTCAGAGCAGCCTTCCAGTATCTGAAGGAGGGCTACAAGGATGCTGGAGAGGGACTCTCCATCAGGGACTGTAGTGATAGGGACAAGAGGTGATGGGCTTAAGCTTTGATGGGAAGAAGTTCTTCCCTGTGAGAGTGGTGAGGCAGTGGCAACAGGGTGCCCAGAGAAGATGTGGTTGTCCCATCCCTGGCAGTGTTCAAGACCAGATTGGACAGGGCTTGGAGCAACCTGGTCTAGTGGAAGGTGTCCCTGCCACGGCAGGGGATTGGATCTGAATGAGCTTTAAGGTACCTTCCTACCAAAACCAGTCTAGGATTCTATAATTGTCAGTGGAACTAAAGGCTCAGCTCATGTATCCATAACTGAACAATTTTCTGGCGTGCATTGGATGTCCTGAGGAACACTGGCAGGCTGGAAGGCAAGGTAGCTGGACAACATATTCAGGTGCACCCTTTGAGATAGAGTTAAATGATCCTAATTACTACATAAAGAACACTATTGCAGTTGCAAACTCATGTAAGTTCTAGTCATAGCTAATGGCTAGAAACCTGAAACTTTTCAGTCAATCCACCGCGCAAGATCAGGATCTCTGTAAAGCATAAATGTATTTAAAATAGAACCGAGGACCATGGTGGAGGGATTTTCTGCTACCAACCAGTCCTAAAAATGCTGCAAACCCTAAAGTAGGTTGTAAGACTGCACTTCAGGAATACTGAAAAGATATATTGTGCATGTTTTGGAGTTCAGTAAAGTAAATGTAACTCTGCTTAAACACCAAATTCATATAGAACTTGAGGATGTCTCAGCAGACATACACTGTAGTATGCAAGTCTACTCAAAAGCCCATGGCAAAATCCTGAATTCATCCACTGAGTTTATAAGAAAGTTAAAAACTGAGTGTCTGTCTCAAAACGGGACATCTTTTTGAAGACAAAGGCACCTTGAAGCAGTTCAAGACCCATATCCATCCAAAGAATATCCCCTGACCACAGAAATGGATCCTGGAAAACTGGCAGGCATGACAAAGGTGTCTTGAATGCCAGTTACCCCCCCCAGATTAAGTAAGATGGTTAGCAGAATGTTTTAGTACTCTGAATTTCTGCATGGAAAGGTCTTTTTTGTGGAACTTAGGCTCTCAGCAAAAGACAAATGCTTTCTGCCTGATCCTCAAGGAATTTTAGACTAAGATTAGCTCGTAAGAGTTACCATTCTGCCTCCTGTTCATCATGCCTTCTGTCCAGTTAGAGCAAAGGATCAAGAAGCTTTAGCTTCAGAAGTCAATTCAGATGGAATAAAAAGGCTTGAGGTGTAGGATGAAATAGTGGACATAAGGAGCAGCTCTCTGAACATTGTGAACAGGGCAGCTGTAGCAACCCAAAGAGACAGAGCTGATAAACAGAGAAAGATCTTGTGAGTGGAGGCAAAACAAAACCAACTCATAATCAGAAAATAACCCTGAAGAGTTTGATACATGGGAAAAGGATTAAAGGGAAGAATATAAAAAGACTACAAAAAGTTATCTTAGAAACTGTTTTGGACAGACTGCTGTCACTGGTATTTATGTAAAGGAGGCAATCAGGTGAGGAGATGATAGTAAACTGGGACAAAACTGGGAGGTGACTCTGCCCATGGCAGGGGGGTTGGAACTAGATGATCTTAAGGTCCTTTCCAACCCTAACTATTCTATAATTCTATGAAGATCTGGCAAGACAGTGGAACTTCTCAGTCATCTCAAACATTTAACCTATAAACATTTTTTTTCTGAGGTCTTCCACGTAAGAAGTATAATAAATTGCTTCATTTCTGAGGAAAATGCCCTCTGCCCTCAACAAAGGCAGTTTCACACTTTCCCTTTTCAAACATAAGGAATATTTTTTGACCCTCTGGTACAGAAGAGAACATGCTATCATAAAGAAGCACCCTCGTTTCAAGATGAAAGTCTCTTCCATCTAGTTATTTGCTTATTAGGGGATGGGGAGCATATAACAAAACCTCAAGAAAAATGTAGGGGGGTTTTGAAATCTGCTTTCATTCCTCCAGTGTTAAGACTGTGTGCAATAAAAAACCTGCTCTAAAAATTCACAGAAGTCAAAGGTGACTTCAAGAAAGTAACATTCAGCAGGGACAGAATAACCCTGTCATCCCCTTTGATTGCTCCAGAGAGTCTGGAGCTGCCACAAAGCTGCCTGGAGACCTCAGTCAACACGCAGACATCACTCAGGGACAGGGGAGAGAAGACAGTTCGGGGGTTATGGGGAAAGAAACTTTCCAGCTGAATATAGGCTGCCATTCTATAGAGGAACATTGGAGGGTATAAAATGCATCAACATTGTCTATACCAACAGAAAATGAAGGAAGAAGAAAGGGACAAAGCATTCAGAGAGACAGCTGAGAGCCTCAAGAGAAAGACAGTCTGCAAATAGCTCCTTAATGTTTGGCTTATGTCTAGGTTAGGAGAACAACCATAAAACGCCACTTTGTCACCAACTGCAGTTATCAGAGGAGTTATAAGGGAGTATTTGGACCCATTCACAATAGTCTTGCTCCTTTCCTATGTGAGATTCACTGTTTTACCAACTCTTATTTTATTTTCTCTTTCCTGCATTCATTTATCATTTCAGTGGCACTGCATTTACTCTCCCCCAACCACTTCCTGCACTAATTAAATTCTCACATCCCACTGCCTTGTAGCCAGGGCCACAATGGTTTTAGTTGGAAAACAAAATCAGATGATTATGAAAAAGACATTACCTATGAAATGTTAGTTAAAAACTGCTTCTAATATGCATGCCTGGGAACCAGTAAGAACGTCACTGTCACACTCTCTTTCAATAGTTCCATCTTCTGAAAAACTTCTCATAGGATGTGTCATGATCCTAGAGCAAATGCAAACTCAAATGTCATGGCTGAAAACGACATTTCAAAGAGCTAACACTTGCACTGGAACAATTTCTACCATCTCTCATCTGTTTGCTTCAAAGTGTAGGGTAACCCATGTTGAGAAACTGATGTCAAAGATGGCTAAGTGTATCTAGAAAAGAGAGCTGTATTCAGAACAACTTAATTTCCTACGATTTATGCCTGAGATAATGTGAAACTTGTCATATCTTCCCTCCATACTGAGACCAACCAGAAGGTCCAGGTGGCCTTTCTAGGTGGGATAGAGAGGGGATAAATGAGGCAAGCCAGGATAATCATGGAATCACCTAGGTTGAAAAGGCCTTTAAGATCATCAAGTCCAACTATAAGTACCCTTTACAGTGGGAACAATCTTCATGCAGGAAGTTCCAAAATGGAGCACTACAAAAACCTCCTGCCAATTTAGATACTGTCACAGAGCTGTCAAACCGGGCCTTGACAGCCTTAAAATTTGAGGGAATCAAGAATCTCTCTCTTTCTTTGGTCTCTGCACTAGAATATCACCTTTATTCAATCCTGGAAATGAAGCATTCCTGGAACTCCTTAAAGATATTTGGTAGTTTCACACTCAAAACCCTGAGAGTTGTGAAATAGCTACAGTATTAAAAGTTCTATTATCCATATAAGAGACCAAGCAGGATTCAGTTTCTAGTAAGTCTCAAGTAGAAGTGCACAAAATATTAGATCTCTGCAATTCTTAAATGGCATCTTTTTTATCTGATTATAAAATATTTCATGTTTCCTCCAGCATGGACTGGCCAACACAAAGTTTCAGTGTTCTAATTTTAAGATACAGCAGAGGAGATTTATTTCTCTATTTGCATAAAGCCTTTACCAGTGAAGAAGTTCCAGAAACCTTTTGTTAAAAGTATATACTTGTATCCCACTTTTCTGCTATACACATTGGATGATGTAGGTCTGGACAGCAGCAACAGCAGCAGCCACAGTAATATCTCTTTCAGGAGCAGCCTCTTGCTGGCATTTTATGCCAACTCAGTGAGTGGGCTATTAGGCTGGCTCATTGTGAAGTGATGGTACTTGCTAATTTCCCCACTTGGGACTTTAAGGATGAATAAGAACACAGATTTTTGCTTCTGACCCCCAAAGGTACTGTGTGGATGATGCAGCGTTAGAAAGAACCCTGACAGTGCTAATTGCTAAACCCACTAGATTTTCTTATGGAACTTGCTACAGAGGATTTTATACTGATGCTTCCTAATTAAAGACAGCACAGGAAAAATCATCTTTTGTTTCCAGTCCCTGTCTGACTGTTCAATCCCCCAAGCTGTCATTTTGGTTTAATGGCTTTAGATTTGTGTTTTTATGCTAGCATAAACCAGTGGGCTGCTTGGGTTACATTTTCTAAAAACAGATGTGACCTATAAAACTGGTCCAATTTCTTCTTACAAAGGATCACTACAACAGCCTGATGTGACTGGCAATTCATATTGCTAAATGGCTACAGCAAGAGTGAATCTGTTCCTGGAGTTCCTGTTCCTGTTCAATGGACTCTACAAGAAGCAGTTTATAGAGTGCAGATAAAAGAAAGAGGTAGCAAAGCAGACAGCCAGAGTAAACTCCTCTCTTTTGCAATATTATGGGTTTCCTTTCATAAAAGCTGATTTTTAATTGTGCTGACAGCCACTCTGCCCCCAAGTTCTTCCAACTGCTCTCAGATTTTTTGCTTTTCTGTAGCTGTACACTCAGTGGTGCTTCGTCAGCCAGCTGTAGCTGTTGAATCGAAAAATACATGCAAGTTTCAACAGAAATTTGGATTTCTGACATGGAAACAGAGCTTGCTGTAGGCAACACATAGCCAAACAGGCCAACATATTTGAGCACAGCTTCCAGGTCACAGAGAGAGACTTTAAACAGGTCTGACACAGACTGAAGCCCACATGGAGTTACCAAGATATCAGCTCCTACTCACTGTAAAGACATATAAATACTGCTAGTACTGATGACTGGGTGGAAAGTGAGAGAAAGTTAGAAATACAGGCATAACAGTTCTGTCCTGGAGTCACTGAATCTTGTTAAAATAGGATTTCTGGGATTCACTATGTTGATTTGAATTGAGAAGCATCCTCTTTCTCTTCTTTATTATACTATCCATCCTGCAGGCACTGAGGTGCAGTCACATTTTATACTTTCAGCAAGATTTCTCTGTTGTGAACATGGCTTTGTTTTTCCTCCAAAGAACCGCAGTGACTGTGCCATGCTGTGTCATTTGTAGCATAATTTAGTAGAATGATCTTCAAGGAGGAAAATTCGTTTCCACACAGAGCAAAGCTGCCCTAGGTATGACCACGTAACAGACAACACCTAATCGATGACTGTGGTAAGGGGACTGTGACTGGTCACTTTCACCTATCTTGACAACAGCCACATTTGTGTTCTTTACTTTTAATAACACTCATATCAAGAGTACCTGAACAGTAAAAGGAATTTGGCAGTTCTCTGTAACTAAGTTTAGCCCAGTCTCTTGACTTTGGAGGAATGGTGATGGAATATACTTTGAGCTATAATCTTCATTAGAGACAGTCATGTGTAGAATAAAGATGCCTGTTCTCCATAGCTTTTGTGAAGCCCTTTTGTGTGAAATGGATGGAAGGACAATACAGGCATCAACTTTCAGATATTCCTTAATCCAAACTGCTCTTTACAGCCACTTCATATCTCTTTTTCTTCTGTTTAACTGCTTTCTATTATCACTTCCTAATGCTCTGTCAAAACCACAGTGTTCTTATCAAGTTTAGAAGTGGCACAGCACTATGCCTTCTTTTCTCCCACTCTTTTCTCAGTAATCACTTGCTATGTGTGGTTTTCTAGTGCCAGGTGGAAAATCAGCTGAGCATTTTGGAGGAGTGAGGTATATGTGAGAGTCTCTTCAAATGATACACTCCACCAAGCCAGCCCCATTCCATCACAGTTGATGTATGAGCTCATATAAAAAAAAAATAAAAAGTAATTTTATACTTTTTTCCTGAATCTGCAGTTTTCTTTCTAAAAAGTCATTTTAAACAAAGGGAGAACTTCTCCTTATCTTACACTGCCTCCTCTCAGCTGCCAGGATTATGTCCCAAACCATCTAATTATTTTCTTGCTGAAGGAGATGTGATAATGGATTAAACGTTCTGATGTATACGCATTCTTTCACCTAGATAGGAAGCCAAAGTACACTGAAGAAATATATAGGGATTTCATTTTGGACCTGTGGGAGCCTGTCACTTCAGAAAATTAAACAGGCACCTCTCCTTGTTCTCAGAGAAAATCTTCCTGCAGTAGACAATGAAAAAGAGGAGCGGAGAGAGTCAGTGGGTGAAATATGTGACTGCATCCACTAATGCGATGCAGCTGATTAATATGGCAAGCAGAAAACAGCAGCTATTTAACTTCTTGTAACCATTCTAAACAGCTGATCAGGACAGGACATGGCTAAAACTGGTGCATGTGGCCAAATGCAAGAAGGTTTATGTAAAAAGTATATTGTTACTCAACCATATGCCTGGATGAGAATCTAACGCAGCTACTAATGTACAAAAACCCTCCTTGTCTTTAAAGCCTTTGTAGAGTAAGAATGTTGGTGTTGCTTTTGATTGACAATCCTGTAAAATGTAACTGATGGCTCATATGCTGATGCTTGAGGCTCTGTTTTCAGTGCAAAACAGATCATTGCTAAAAATCATCACTCAGCAATGGCTAAAGCAATTGGAGGAGTGACAATATCTGCATGACACAGATGCGACTAGCCTGACACATTGATATTTCAACCATGATATGCATGCAGAGATAACTAGGAGCCTGTTTAATTTACAAAGAAAGTACTTCATAAGTCATACTTGTAAATACTAGCCTTTGTAATGGCATAATATTAGGTGGCACAGTTTCTTTTGAACTGTTCTACCTTCCTGTAAAAGAATGTTGATTTTTTTCTTGGGGTATTTGGAACAACTGCGATTGTCCGCTTGATCATCCAGTGCCTTTTTTGATACAGAGCTGGGAGCACCAGGAACTAGACAAATACTGGAGCACAAAGTCTGAACTGACAGTTGCACTGTCTCCATCATTTATATAACTTCTTACTTAATTTCTCATCTTCTTTCTTTGCTAATAGGTACTATTACCTGAAAATGAAATTAAAAATTAAAGCCTGACTCAAGTAAGATTTTAAAGACTCTTTTAAGTCTTGCATTTACCAAGATCCCACATGTTGCCTGCCTGCATCTTTGCTGGGTCTGCTTCATTTACTGACCGTGTGTTCAAACACATATGCCATATATAATTTTATAGATAATGCTTTCTTTTGAAAGGTATTGCTGACATCAAGAAACACGTAAACACAAGAGATTTTTGAGCTATAGCTGATAATTAAGATTCAACATGAGATTAACCACAAAAATTCAATGAATACATAAAATATGCTATTAGATCTAAATTACCTTAAAGTCTCAAAGAAAGATCATTTCTCTTTAATATAAATGGGATTCATATTTCCATTTAAAATTACAGAAGACAAATTTTCATATTTAGCAACTAAAATCCTGACGTTAGAGAAGGGGTGTGAAAAGATGGTTTTTACCTGCTCCTTCTGAACTAGAAGCAGCTTCCAGTGCAGAGAATGGGTCTTGGAGCTGTTGTCTCAATGGACTGCTCATACCTGTGCATTGACTTCTAAATATCATGAAACTAACTTTCTGGTGGTCATTTGCGGAGGAAGGATTCTGGTCTAGCCCAGTGTGACAGTCTATATTCTTCTGAAGGATTTGCCATTAATTAGTGCAGAGATTGAAATAGCAGGGAATAGTACATTTGGCAATAATTACATTACCACCACGGAGTGCAAGAGCAAAACAAAAGGAATTACTTTTCTATAAAGGACACTACAGCATTCAGTTTAGAGCACTAGCTCTTAACAAAAGACAGCCTGAAATGACATGGGGATATGGAACTGATGGACAGGGGTAGAGCAGTTGATGTCATCTACCTGGAATTGTGCAAAGCATTTGACACTGTCTCACATGACATCCTTGTCTCTAAGTTGGAGAGGCAAAAATCTCATAGGTGGATCACTTGATGGATAAAGAACTAGCTGGATGGCTGCATGTAAAGAGTTGTGGACAATGGCTCTACGTCCAGTTGGACACCACTTTGAGTGGTACACCTCATGGGTCGGTGTTGGGACCTCTCTTGCTCAACATCTTTGCCAGTGACATGGACAGTGGGATTGAGTGTGCCCTCAGCAAGTTTGCTGATGAGATCAAGCTCTGTGGCTCGGTTGATATACTGGAGGGAAGGAATGCCATCCAGAGGGGCTGTGACACACTTGTGGGGTGGGCTGATGACAACCCCAAGAAGTTTAACCATGAAAAGTGCAAGGTCCTACACATGGGTCAGAGGAATCCCAGTCACAGCTACAGGTTGGGCAGAGAAGAGATTCAGAGCAGCCCTTCAGAGAAGGACGTGGGGGTGTTGGTTGGTGAGAAAATGAACACGAGCCGTCAGTGTGCTCTTGCAGTCCAGAAAGCCAACTGTAACCTGGGCTGCATCAAGAGGAGCATGACCAGCAGGTCGAGGGAAGTGATCCTGCCTCTCTACTCTGCTCTTATGAGACCTCACTTCGAGTGTTGTGTGCAGTTCTGGTGTCCTCAACATAAAAAGAACATGGAACTGTTGGAACA
Organism: Forpus xanthops; assembly: GCA_032466535.1. Lineage (NCBI taxonomy): Eukaryota > Metazoa > Chordata > Aves > Psittaciformes > Psittacidae > Forpus > Forpus xanthops. The sequence continues at coordinate 10,567 of JASSUY010021271.1, read as the reverse complement.
AGTGCAGAGGAGGGCCAT
>JASSUY010021266.1:85625-96298 GCA_032466535.1 Forpus xanthops | reverse complement strand
CACTGTGTGAGTAGAGCCCTCTGAAAATAAAAATGGGTGTAATATATGTATTTTCAGCTAGTGGTTTACAGCATAATCAACTTATTGTTGTAAAAGAACTGTGAGAACATTCAGATGAAGCTCTCCTTAATACCTTGTTTATATATATCATACTCTTCTGTAAATCTAATGATCTAAAACCTCTAAGTTTCATAACTGTTTGGTAGCTGGTATGATCCCAGATGTTTTACTCACCTGGTATCTGTTCATGTTCTTGTGCCCAAATATCAGTGGATTTTTCTTTTTCCTTTGATTCCATCACAGTGGAGGTAATTTATAAGCAGGGTCATGAATCTGGGAAACAAGACACACAAACGAGTGTTTATGAGTAGCAAAACATTATGTGTATATTATTATGGAGGGAAACCTGAGAAGTTTGACTTCAATTAATATATGTTGTTTCTGATGGAAAAATGCTTATTGATTTGACTGGGCATTGAATCAGTCTATTTAAAACAGTGATGATCTGTAGCAGTCTGATGCTGATAAATAGTAAAAGTTACAGTCCACAGCAATATTCTTATATTTAGACTTTATGATAGATAATTGTTGTTGTTTTGACTAATATTTAGTGTTGCTTATGCTCTGTCTATTCATTACAGATGTGAAACTGGTGGCAATTTTATATGTATAAATTGTTTTTCTAGGATAACTTCCGTTCTCTTACAAGGGATGCTGGAAAGCTGATTCACAAAGACCTGCCATTTGAAACACTGCATGTTGAAGCAAAAGTAGCACGTGAAATGTTTCAGCATAACAGGTGAGTGAATTTGCTTTTCTTTTAGAAGGGCAATTAGAAATTAATTTAAATCCCTGCTTGGTTTTGTAAATCTAAAATAAGACAAGACAGGTGAATTAAAAAAGTACTTCTCTCACTACCCTAAATGAGCCTGCCTTCATCCTCTTTGTCACATTACCTTATTTCATTTTAAATATTCTCTCCAGAGTACACTGGGCACCTTTGGATATAGTTTTGTGGTAAATGGAATGGCTGTTGATTTCTTCGATTTCACTGCTTTTAAATGTAAGATCTCTGGCGATTAAACTTGGCTTACTAGTTACTCTCTGCCTTTGCTGGAAGGCCTGATGAGGCTATATGTAGAGTACTGTGTCCAGTTCTGGGCTTGTCAGTACAAGAAAGACAAGGAGCTACTAGAGGGTCCAGCGGAGGGGCACAGGGATGGCCAGGGATCTGGAGCATCTCTTTTAGGAGAAGAGATTGCAGGAGCTGGGCCTGTTTAGTCTAAAGACTGAGAGGGTATCTCATTAATGCGTATAAATATCTCAAGGGTGGGTGCCAGGAGAATTATGCCAGATCTTTTTCAGTGGTGCCCAACGATAGGATGAGGACAGTGCTCATAAACTAAAACACAGGAAGTTTCACCTCAACATGAGGAGGAATTTCTTTACTTTGAGGGTGTTAGAGCACTGGAACAGGCTGCCCGGGGTGGTTGTGGAGTCTCCCTCTCTGGAGACACTCAAAACCTGCCTGGAAATGTTCCTAAGTAACCTAGTCTAGGTGGCCCTGCCTTGGTAGGGGGTTGGACTAGATGATCTCCAGAGCTTCCTTCCTACCCTAATGATTTTGTAATTCGTATTTTGGTATCTTCAAATGAAAATTTGCTGAAATGCAGGTTTTGAGCTCTGCAGGAGGAAAATGGGTAAAATACTCTGGCCTGTGCTATAAAAGAAGGCTTGTTCAGAACACTCCAGTTTTCTGGAAAATTGCTGAAAAAAACAGTCAGTGTTTTGGGATGGGGGGAATTCTCTTTTCCACAGCTTTTTGGGGGTTTGAGAGAGGTGGGGGAAAGTGGTAAATAGATTATCCTTATCCACTCCTCACAAGGACATGCCTGGCAGCCCTTTCACCAGCTTTGTTGCCCTCCTCTAATGCAATCAAGGACCTTAACATCCTTCTTAAATTGTGGGGCTCAGAACTATGCACAGTACTTGAGGAAAGGCCAACAACACTGAATACAGCAGGATAGTCACATCTGACCAGCTGTTTGTGCTGTGTCAGACACACTCCAGGATGGAGTTTACACTCTTAGCTGCCAGGCTACGCTCGTGGCCCTTATTGAGTTCACTGTCAGATGGCACCCCCAGATCCCTTTCTGCAAGGCTGCTCTCCACTCACTCCTCTCTCAGTTTATACTTTTGCTCAGTGTTACTCCCTACCAATCCAGCATTTGGACTTGAAAATTTCATGCCATTGACAACTTTTCCAGAAGGATGCTGTGAGTGACAGAATCAAAAGCCTTACTAAAATCCAGAAAAACTACATCCACCACCTGCCCCTCATCCAGTAGGTGGATGACCTTGTCATAGGAAGATACAAAAGTAGTTAAACAGGACTTTCCCTTTGTGAACCCGTGTTGACTGTGCCTGATGACTGCGTTATTCTTTAAATGCCTTTCAGTGGTACCCAGTATAATCTCCATATTTTTTCCAGGAACTGAGGTTAGACTGCTCTGTATGACGTGCTTTATGAAACATGTCAATGTGTGTTATATATAATTTAGAATTTAAACTTGTTTGAAAGCTCACATAAATGAAAGCATGATTTTAAAGAATGCACCTTAAGTCAATCTCTTATTTGTTCTTATAAGAACTAGGTGTCAAAGGTGAAGATTGTTTAAATATTTTTTTTGTCTTGCTCAGATACAAACTGGAGATGATTGAACGAAAGGCTTCTCAGAATATGGAAGGAATTGTAGTGTTACATAGGTGAGCCAAGCAACTCATTCTGTAATGATTCACTAAAAGATTTTATAATGTTGCATGTACTCTTTGCAGGTGAGAAGACTAAGTTACTTGTGATAGTTTCAAATTTAGAAATCACTTTTATTCATTGCTTTTAAGTCTTAAATTGTTATTTGGGTGTTTTTTTTCTTTATACAATGATTGTCTTGTGGTACACTTGGTGGATCTCAATAATTTAAGTTGGAGGTGGTAAATGCCAGAGAAGTCTCACTGCTTTTATATAAAATCTAAATAAATCTCTAGAGCTTGAGAGATTAAATAAAAGACAAACCCAAATACTTGTTTGAAAACAAGAGTCAGCATTGCATAGTGAACTTTTCTGAAGTTGTTACGATCTTCCTAACTGGCAAGCTAGGGAGTGGAGCTGGCTCCTGGGATAATAAGAGTTTTTAGGCTGGAGGCTGGAAGCTTGTGTTACATCTCAGGCATGTAAAATAATTTGTGAGTAGCTTGGGCTGCATTTTATAGATGTCTAAATTGTTCTGCATTTGATTTTGGAGTCCATATTTCTCCAAACAACAGATGTCTCTGCAATGACAGTTCTGGAAATTATAGAAAGATGTGTCTGTTGCTCTCTGTTAGGAAAGAATGGGCTTATCTATTGCCTGTCTAGGAGAGGTTTGCTCTGAATATGCTTTTGCTATGCGTATTTTTGTCTCTCACTTTTCTTAAGTGATTTTCATTTTTCCAAGACTTGAAGGGGAAGCACGTGTGCAGGTTGTGAATGCTGTACTGTGGAAAATATATTGGAGACAAATCTTCTGGTGAATGACAGATTTGTCTCACTTTTAAAGCCAGCATGGCTTTAAAGATTTGTTAAACCTGGGATCCTCTTTCTAGACTCAAGGTTTAAATTTCTTAAGTTAATTTTAGGCAATTATGTAACTTGTACTTTTGTTTCAGGAAATCTAGAAATGCTGAACTGGGGATTTATTTTAGATTTGGTTTGGGATTTGTGCGGATTTTCTTTCATCTGTTCTCTAGATAGGTAATTACTAATCAAACATAAAAACATATTAGCTTGTACTGCTTTCTCAATATATTTGACACAAATTTGAGTTTGTTTTCTTTTTTATATCTCTTCCATCAGATTTGGTGACTTTGTAGATGTCAGTGAAGGCCCTCATATTCCAAGGACAAGTTTCTGTTTCCAATATGAGATAACAGCAGCCCATAATCTTCAAATTAACCAATCTGAATTGATAAGGAGGTTCCAGGGTGTGTCCCTGCCAGTCCATTTGAAGGTAACTAATCCGTTTTGTACAAGTTTTCCTTCTTTACATTAGAATCATAGACTCATAGAATCATAGAATAGTTAGGGTTGGAAAGGACCTTAAGATCATCTAGTTCCAACCCCCCTGCCATGGGCAGGGACACCTCACACTAAACCATGCCACCCAAGGCTATGTCCAGCCCGGCATTGGACACTGCCAGCGATGGAGCATTCACATTAGGGAACTTGGCTTACTTTCTGGGTTTTATTGTATGCTGTGCTGGTAGCTGAACATAATTCAGAAAGGGAAGACGCATAAGGATGACTGTTAGATATTTGGAGTTTGTTTTCTTGGAATTATTGTGAATGTGAAATTGGAACTAGTAAAATTTGCATCACAGGGCCTTTGATGTTTTCTTTCAGTACTGAGAGTGTTGTTTTGGTTGTGCATTTTTTGCATGGATATTTGCCTTGGTTCTGCATGCTAATCTTCTGAAATAGATGCTGCTGACAGTGTTTCATCAGATTTGGGAAAGAGCAGAACTTTGAATTTAGACTAATGATAAAGGATGCTATTTCAAGGTCTTTCATGACACCAAAGTATTACTTAACCATAGCAACAGAAAAAGTCCTAGCACTTATCAGTTTCAAACAAAGGCTTTGCAGGTGGAGCCAGGAGACTTCCTTCCCATTCCTTTTGACTGGTATGCTTATGACAGGTGGTCTAGCACATGTGCTGTTGTCTCACTTGGGGAAGTTTTTAGGGAACAGGTGTGCATGGGTTCCTCACCTCATGTCTGTGTTCCCTTCCTCATTATAAGATTTTACTTCCCATTTTTACCTACCTCCTCAATGATTCCACACCACAAATATATGTGATCAGCAGACATTTATTCAAGTGCTCCAAAGGAATGTGGGCAAATTAGATGCTGACATCAGGAACTGTAGCATCCAAGTTAGAGATTGTTACAGTTTTGTGCCAACATTTCTATACATTTGTCAGAATCTATTTTAAGATTTTATTTAATGTTTTACCTGCACTAACATAATTTAATGACATTTAATGCAGGCTCACCACATCGTGTGGCACAAATTGCTGGAAAGATCCAAGAGGCTGGTAAGTTTCATTAGTGGTCAAGTGCAGTTTACCAAATATACACTGTGATAGAGGAGAATTTGAATGATTAGGGGTGGGTAATATATTCAAGAACACATCTTTAGGAATGGAAATATTCACAGCTGAATTAAAATATGATGCGCAAGAAATCTTAACTGCTGAACTGCTGCATAGTAGGTTTGAAAGTACACATGCAGACATGTTTCTTATCAATAAATGCAGGGATAAAATCTAATACCACTGGGTGAAGCCTTCACCCAGTGAAGGGTGAAGCCTTGGGAGTTACTGGAGATAAAAGGGAATGCTGTTTCAGTAAACTGCATAAATGCCCTAGTTTGAGGTTTTTTTTTTCCTGTTTAAAACCTACATTGTAAATAAGTTTCTTACAAACATTCTTCTGTTAGACAACCAGTGTTTCAAAGTTGAATGTACTTATCCAAGAGAAGCTTTGCAATGTCTAAGTAAATGCAGAAGACCAAGTTTTTAAGATAAGTGGAACTATAAAATATGATAAGCTGCATATAATCAGAGACTTGCTAGCAAAGCATGCATAGACATTGGAAATCTTCATGAGAATTAAACAGCAGATGTTTTGAAGCATTCAGATCAAATGTTTTACTTACTTGTGTGGTAAGAGAGAAAAGTGTTGCATGTCTCCTGAAACTTGTTAGCCAAGGGTGTGTTCAGAGCCTTGCCCATCATATTTTGCCATAAAATTAATTCGAACATGAGTGTCATTCAGGTTGTTTCATTTTGGAGACAGTAATTGTCTTTGTAGGCTGTCTGTTCTTGTTAAAGTGACAGTACAAGGGGAGGATTTCCAGGATCAAGGAGAATTAAATTATTAAAAAATATAACAAAATCTCTATGTGCAGGTCACTGAAGAAAAATATTTGGAAGCAACAGCTGAACGTCATGAGGCAAAAGATGTAACTGAAGAAGAAAAAACTGCATCAGTTTAAATTAACTTTAACCTCTAAATGTACATAATAAAATGTGTATTTTTACATGGCTTATTTGTACTGTATATAAAAATGTCTTGTAATTAATTTGAATTCTGTGGAGCTAAATCATGGATAAAGCTGATATCAGAAATTTTAGTCCACTTTAAAGTTTTCTTTTAAAGGGGGTGTGCATGTAATATTTTAGTTGTGATAACTCATCTTGCAAGTTACCCTTGTCCTTATCTTGACAGCAATTGTATGTGTCCGAATGCTGTGCTCTATGGTTAGTGCAGCTTGGCCTACAGACTATAATTGAAGTGGCAGCTGCAAAGGGCCCCTTTATCTTGTTACAACCTCAACATCCCTTATTTGGTCTTTCATGAAGAAAGATTTGTTTTTCATTTCTGACCTAATGTGTTTCTAGCTGGAACTTCCTGATGGAATTCTGCTGAGTTCTTTACCTACTTACTACAATAGGAAGTTAAGACAAATAATATAAAAAAATAGATAACATCCTCTCAGAAGCACTGAAAGGGTTACAAAATACTATTATTTTACTAATTTTGGTTTCCTGTCAGAATTGCAATTAGATATTGTTGTGTTTCAGTTCAGAAGACTCCATTCAGTAGACAATTGTGCAATTGCCATTGCTTTACTAACACAAAAGTAGCAGAATACAAAAGCTGAAAAGTTCTTTGAGCTCAATATTTTCTGCTGTACCAGTGCAGTTAAAGATAATTTTCCAGAATAGCACCAGGAACGTAGTCCATTACTTGCATCCCCAGTGTAGTAAAGTTTTATTGTGCATGTTCATTCTTCGATATTTAAATATGGGGACTTCAGTTAAATTTCACAGGTTTTTTTCTGTTGGATGATGTTTCCCAACATCTTGTATTTTCATCTCCAGTTCATTAGAGCTGCTCTCATTATACCAGATGAGATTTTTATTGCTTTTTGAAGTACAAATACTTGCTGTGAATTTTATCCCAATTACTGTTTTTACTGTTAACTGCATCACTTGCCTTCTAATCAACTGGCACTAGTTTTGGAAGAGTAGGGTAGCAGTTCAGTGAAATACATTTAGGTAAGGAAATCTTACTTACCTTAACTGAACTAATTAAAAGCAAGCAAATGCTGCATGCGTCCTAGCACAGAAGAAGAAATGCAAGTGGTGAAAGTAGTTTTTTGTGAAATTGCAGAAATCCTCTTAAGGGATGTGTTGAATTACATTTGTTCCTGCACTGAGGGCAGTCTTTAGGTATGTAGATTGACTGGCATGCAGTGGAGTTTGAAGTCCATCAATATGTTAAGTCTGTGACCTCTGGTTTAGTTTCCTGATATATACAGCACTGTTAGAGTATAGCCAGTGCCTGTTCAGAGTACCTGAAAACCTGATTTTCTTCTTCCTTCCGCTGGATTAAGGTTGCAGAGGACTTCTCATAATATCAGATGCTTATTTTTTTAAATAAGATTCTTGATTAAAAGTTTCTGTGAAGAGTACACACATTTGATACATTTCCATAAAAGATCTTTGGCACTGAACTGAACATCAAATATTTGTTTCTTTTAATCCTTAGCATTCCAGAGTATACTTTGACTTCCCTTTTGCTCTTTTACTACTGCAAAATTGGTTCCTGTTTTGAGAAACAATATTTGCTAGGGTGTTTTTTTTGTTTGTTTGTTTGTTTTTTTTTTGGAGGTACTTGTCATCTGTGATTAACCCAAGAGCGTAGCGAAATTATGCCAGTGCGATCTGATCTAAATGGTCTCTTTTGGACCTTAAGCCAGTTCTCTATCACCATCCCACACAGCCTCCTGATGCCTGGTCTGTATTTTGGGAGTCCTGTTCGGAATTAATCCTGGAATCCACCGCCTAAATTGGAAGGTGACAACGCTGCTTCCCTTTCGGACATTTAACCTTAGTTGCAATTTCTTGTTGCAGAGCTCCTCAGTGATCCGGCTCTGGCGGGGGAATGGGCAGCAGAGCATGGGGAGCTCCCGCCGCTAGGTGGGAGCAGTGGCTTAGTGAACAAGGGGGAAGCTCAAGCTGCCGCTAATTGGTGCTAGCTCGCGTTTTGTCTTAACGTGGGCTCCACAAGGCGGGTCTTGCCTTAGAGAGATGGAGCTGGGGGATGTCTTTGAGAAGTGCCAGGGTTCTCATACAGGACAACAGCAGTTAGAAAAGAAGTGGGTAATAGTTGCACTTGCAAGTTGAGCTTGCACTCCTTTCTTGCCATCAATACAGTGGTGACAGCATTTTTGTAAGTAGGAGATGGAGATTCCATTCCCAATCTGTATGAAGTGATGCCACTACTAGCAAACAACTCCTGAACATTTGTTAAATGAGCATGAGAACAAATAGAAACAGTGCTCAGCTTTCATGGTGGGCATAGAGCAACAGGCGCATCTAGCCCCTGAGCTCAGGGGTATTTCTGTGCTTTACCACTAATTGTTGGCATATAAAAAATTGAAATTGTCTACCAGACAGAATGTTACAAGAGCTAAGCTGGAGTAACACTTCCTTTCTCTCTTTGTCTTAAGGATTTCTGAACTTTAGCTGGAACTGCAGGGTGGTACCAGCCTGTTTGTCTGTTTGTGGCTGTGCTCTGACATATTCCTGGAACTATAGCTATGTACCAAACCTGAACTTCTGAGGCAATATAAAATACCAAAATGAGCTTAGGTACGGCAAAGCTCTGTCTGGGTGTGGATTCTAGACGTGTGTGTACTGTCCAGTCTACCATGGGGTCTGGCCCAATCTTCTCCATTGGAAGTAGCCAAGAGACTGCTGTAGGACAGTTAAAAAAGAGACAAGAAAGTGCATACTGTTATTTCTCTATACTGAAAACTATAGATCCCAGAAAAGACAGCGATTAGGGGAGGGTAGACTGGCAAATAACCTACCCCCCTTCTTGGCTATTTCTCTTTATTAGATTGCTGCTCAAGTGTAAGGAGGCAGTTTTTGCTGTATCCATTCAGTAAAAGAGATGCAGATCCAGCTAAAGGTAAGGAAGACTGTAAGAAGACACCATACTGCAAAATACAGAAAATGGAGAGAGGGCAAGGTAGGATCATTTAGGCCAACACACATGAGCAGAAGATGACACTGGCTAGATTTTGACGGAAGGTTTTCTTTTTATGATGGACTTGGTGAGACGCTGGAACAAGCTGCCCAGAGAAGCTGTGGCTGCCTCACCCCTGCCAGTGTTCAAGGCCAGGTTGGATGGGGCTTTGAGCAACCTGGTCTACTGGAAGATGTCCTTGCCTGTGGCAGAGGGTTGGAGCTGGGTGAGCTTTAAAGTCCCTGATGACAGGGGAAAAGGCAGTCATTATAGCCTTCTTCCTTGCTGCACATCTTGGTTGTAGCTCCGTAGCTTCTCACATTCAAATAGTTCCTCCATTTACCTCCTGCTTGAAAGAGAGCTGAAACTTTTTCTGGAGAGCAGAATTTTTGCAATGAGCTTAGGACGCTGAGCCTTCCCTCTTATTTATTGGTTTTATCCAAAAAGGAAACTCCATACTAAGGTTTAAGCTACATGGTGTCTTGATCCCAAGAGGTGGCAGTAGGAAGGTTAAGCTGAGTCAGTTCCACCTTTGTATACACAGTATCTGACTGAGATATTTTTTCCAAAGAAATATTCTGTAATTCATGTTATCATGGAATTTGGAGATAGAAAAGGCAATGATGGCATAGTCTGACTTCCTTCCTAGCAGAAAGAATTGAATGTCACAAGAGAGTTAATTTTTTCTCTTACCAAGTGAAACTCTTCCCTTCAAACATGTGCAAGTGATGAAAGCACTTAATAATCAGTAGATATTTGGTCCTTTTATGACAGCAGCCAGAATGAGCTTCCCTTTCTTTTTAAACCTCTGTCGAGAAATGATCTCTTACTGCTTTTTGGTAACTTATCTAATGTTATACCACTCAACTTACCATAATATTTTGTTAGATTTTAAACAGTGAACTTTCTAATGCAACTACATTTATTTTATTAGTTATTTTAAGGAACCCAGACAGAGGAACTCAGTATCATAGCAGCATTCAATTGGAAGAGTTGGTAGTGGATGTTTCTTGAAGGACACCAACCCTCTGAAAATGGTAATATTATCATGCTGTGGTTTTCCACAAGATTTAATGCCAGTCATGGACAGCATTAACATTTCTTCAGAGTAAAAAGAAAACCTATTTTTAGTATCTTTAATATCTTTTTAATATCTAGTAATATTTTTAATATCTAGTAATATAGTATCTATGACTTGATAGTACCTGCCTTTCTAGGGAATCAGCTATGCAGAAAAATACACGTAAAGGTCTAATGACAGTATTTATATTTGCCATCTACTTCTTAACTTTGCAGGTTACTCAGCTTACATTCTGAAGAGATGAATTGTAAGGAAGCATATACTTGGTTTTTGCAACATTAATATGAATCAGAATGGTAAATGGCAAGACCAGTTTTCCTTCTTAACATACCTTCTCTTGGCATGTGTCTATACAGAATGGAAAAGGGAAGTCCATGTGTCATGGGTTCAGCAGCAGCAGTCATTTTTCTTTAAGTAGTAGCTGGTGTAGCGCTGTGTTTTGGATTTTCGGCTT
>JASSUY010021266.1:0-85525 GCA_032466535.1 Forpus xanthops | reverse complement strand
CTTCCCATTTCCCCAGGACTGGGGAAGAAAGAGGGGGAAGTGAGTGAGCGAGAGATTGCGTGAGTTTGAAAGCCTCAGACCACGACACCAGGCTAGCGGATCGAAAGGTGGGGTGAAGTAAGGAAGTTGCAGCTGGTCATTGTTTCAGTACCATGTCATTCACAAGTACTGAGGGCAGTACTGTAGTCCAAGTGTTAGTTAAAACCTTTGAAGAAGAAAACAAACATCTCTTGGTGTAGGCTTGGGGTGCTATAATGTAAATGAGACTTCTCAATGCAACGAGGAAGCAAAGAATATATCGTGTAACATCTTCCTTTTGTGAGCACAATTGACATAATAAATGTAATCACTTATTACTGTACTTCAATCTATGTATGCCACAGGGAAATTTAAGTGTGGAGACAAGCTCAACAGCATTTCCAGATTTCTGCCCTTCACAGAAAGCTTAACTTTAAGATTGTCATTCTGAGTCAGTCATGCAGCAAGGTGCCCTGTAAGCACTGCAATCACATCAGGGCAGTGCTGGTTCTCTGGCAACCGCATGTGGAGAAGACAAACAGCAGTGACCTGTGAGTCTGGGACTCCTCGGCTCAGGAACAGCCCCTAGGGGCTCAGGGACTGCCTTGGCTTCTGTAGAAGAATTGATGCTGCCAGCATTTCCTCAAATGGTGAATGAAATCAAACTGTGTTTCAACTGTTTCACCCTAGTCCCAAGAAATGAGGATTTCTATCGACTCTCCTCCTCTCTTTTGCCACGTTACTCCCTACTTTCAAAGCTACTTTTCCTGCAAAATGAATAGGCATATGCTTTTCTTTAACAAAATGTGCTTCACCACTCTCAGAGCTATGGCCCTGACTTAGTAAGGGATAAAGATAGCTTTTGGTTTTTGGTGGTCATGGCCCCTGGCCCTATGTATCCCTGGGGGAGTCACTGAGCTTAATGGCCTGATTGGGAAAACATTTTATGCCCTGTAGCAGTTCTGAGTGGAAAAAAAATCACATTCAGTGAAACTATTCATATGTGAGACTTTTATATATGTGATAGCATTGATTCATAAGTGCCTGCAGTCTCAAGGTGCTCTGTAATCATATCTCATGATGGGGGTTCACAGTCAAAACACTGCAAGCAGAAAAGGATGTATGTACTGATGCCGCACAAACATTAACCTTGTTTCTGAATTAATGGTGAGTACTTTGAGTTTTTTTTGTTTCACCTTCTGCTTCCCCATCAAATTAATGTTTCATAATAAACTATTCATTAAGCAAATTTGATTAGAGTGCAAGATAGAGAGTTTTAAAGACTGGCTCTGTAACTCAGGCTTTGTGACTATGAGTATGCAGTATCTGTGTACCTTCCACAAAAAATAATGCATCAGTACATTCCTATTTCTCTAGAATTTTCTGAAATTACTTCTTAAAGTTTAGAATGCACTGGTAATCCCAAAGTAGAATAAATATATTTTGGTTTTCTCCCAGTGATCCATTGACCCATTTCTCCTGATGAGGTGACAATATAATCTCAGAGAAACCTTTTCTGTGAGATTTTCTCTTATATAAAATAAAATTCTATAAAAATGAATGGAATGCACAGTTACCCATGCAGAGTTTAATTCATAATTTTTCTTTCCTAAATAAAATGAAGAAATGCAGTATTTGTGTGGGAAGTAAAGCCAGAAGAGCTTAAAAGCAATAAACCGAGATAAAAACCAGGTTGTTGCATTCAAAATGTTACACGTTCTACCTCCTACTAAGGACCTACTGATACACAAAGCTGCTTTTCTCCCTGCTTTTTCCAGTGACTGTAAACCTAGCAAACGTTCTAGAAAGCATGTCTGTATGCAGAACAACGCATCATTTTACACGTAGAAAGGACGTTTTCCCAGCATAGCACTGACTGATTCACGATTTCTGCTCTCCTCCCACAGCAGCAGTTTGTTCCGTGTGAATTCTGGTAAGAGGCATGATACAGTGTTAATGCTAATATGTAGGAGTCAGTCAGAGGTAAAAACCCCTATCACGATTAGCATTAACAACATACAGCCTACAGAAGAACTCCAGAGTCTGGAGTATAAGACGTAAAGAACAGAACCACTGTTTTTAACCCTTGATATACCTAAAAAAAAAAAAAAGAAAAAAGAAGAAAAAAAACCCCAAACAAAACCTGAAATGCATATTAAAAAGGATGTCAGAGAAAGGACAGACATCAGAGGGAAAAAGATTGTAGTTAGTGAAGTACACAGGATCCATCTGCTGTACATTGAAACCCTGCAATAATTTTAATTACTTTAGGACTAGAGCACATTCACTATTCTTCTGGGAAGGCTTTCCATCATTCTGCTTATTGCATTTTTTTGTGCTGCTTTACTTTCATTGAGCAGAAGGAATACAGTCTGTAGCATGGTCTTATCTAATTTTGTATTCTATTAGATATCAGTTAAGGAAGACCTCCAATATCTGCCATGTTCCTCAAAATGTTAAGAATTCAAGATAAATGAAACCAAAAATTACTTGGGTTTAGTTTTCCTTAAATAAGATAAAATGACTATCAGGAGAGCTGACTGTTTAACAGGATGTAAGAAACAGCTAAGAAATAATCATAGCTTCATCAGTATGCAGTACTTATGATTAAGAACAAATATTCCTTTGGATTCTGGAATGAATGAACACTGAGCAGAGAAGAAACCTATTGGACAGACTTAGTTGCTGGTCTAGGATACATATACAGGTCTCCTTCACTCTTGTTACAGTAGGCTAGAATGAGATTAATGATTACAGCTGTGTTGAACAGCACGTTGTTTGCTAATTGCCTCTTAACATTAACCAGTTACTGATGCTTTGACTATAATATTAATAAGAGCTAAATTTTTCTCACCAGTTGACCATAATTTTTTAAAATTTCTTTCAGCTATTATGATCTCTATCCTGAAAAATAACAAGGAAAACATAGTTTTAGAAATCAGTAACTCAATAACATACTTCAAAAATCTGCAAAGAAATCATATAATGAAGTTGCAATGCACTCAGGAGAAGAAAGGTTAGAAAATCCTCATTATATATCCAATTATCTGAAATACTTTTGCAATTCTCAGTTACTTACATTGGTAATAAGGATAGAATAGTTGAGGCAGTCATTCCAAGCAGTTTTAAACAGGCTTAAGTAATGCTCAGTTAGGTCTCTGCAAAGTGCGTCTTGATTGAAATGTTTTTTCCTTTAACCATTCTTCTAAACGACAGTCTCAGCTCCTGGGCAGAGTTCAGAAATGCTTGAATCTTGTTTGCTTTCTGTTTGGCCTCCCAGTAACCATGTCTTAAAAAAAAAAAGTATTGTTCCTTAAGCAAAAAATTAACAAGAAAAACAGTATGGGAAATGAGAGAAAACATACGCAAGACGTAATTTTGGAGATCTTTTTTGTATGTAAATGTAAAGAAACTTATGTACTTTTATAACTTCCCTACTCTTATTAACACATGTTTTAAGAGGAAGTTGAAATGTCATAGTAAGACTGTGATCTAATTTAGAGATTTTAGGGAAATTACCTTTCACTTTGTGCCACTCTAAGCGAAACCAGCCAAGTACTTGGTTGTGATACGTAAGTGGCAAACAAAAATTCCAAGGTGAATATAAAATTTTGGTAGGCAGAAAAAAGTGGTTAAAAATTTCCAAACCTCAAATTTAAAATGATGATTCAGAGCTTTGTTGAGTGTTCAAGCCAAACTCCTACTGAAGTCAGACACTCAGACCTGTGGTGTAACATTTGCATTTGTGGGCAATGAAGCGAACAGTTTCTAAACCTATACATCAATACTCCTAAATGTTGTGTGTGCATATGTGGTATGTGTGTGGAGGGTGAGGGGTGGTGGTGATGGGAGGAGAATGAGTTACTTCTATCAACAAAATGCTATAATCTTACCTTAATTTATTGTAGATGAACCTGCTTTGAGCAGGGGTTTGTATTTGATGACCTTCAGAGGTCTCTTCCAACCTGAATTATTCTCACATTCAGCTATTATGTTTTTAAAGATCCTGACTTCTTATTCACTTGGTGTCACCCAGTGGGCATACATATTTATAAAGGCTTGACGTAAAACCGTTGTTCCTCTTGTGGGAACACTAAATTTGGCTTCATTTAGCTTTGGATAAGGGTGATACTAAGCAGTAGGAAAGAGCTTTGCTACACAAACCTTCTCTCATGTCAGAGTCTGTTGCCCGCATAATATTTGTAGAATGTATTTGTAAATTTGCAATCTTTTAGATATGTTTCAGGTTGCTATTCTTCACACAATGCTTCTCAAACTCTCTTTCTTCCGCATCTTTTTAGGATTTTTATCTTTGTGGGTTGCAGCAGCCATTAGTGGTTAACAGTATTTTCCTCTTCGTTCTGCCTTACCCTGTGTTCAGTCTTGAATGTTTTTGAAATCCGTCACATGAATAGGTCTTATAACTGTTTCTCTAAAGCAGCTGAATGAATGCTGTACTTGAACATGCCTACTATTGGGCAGTGAGAGAAGCAAGAGGCTTGAAGTAGCCTTTACTTTCAGAGCTAGCACTTCTAGGCAAAAGAGGGTAAGCAGGCAGCCATAACCATAGGCAAACCTTTGTCTTTTTTTTTTTCTCCTCCCATGATCTTGGATTTATGTAATGGGATGGTTTTGTCTAGGCTGATATCTTAGCATATTAACTTTGGGTTTAACAGCTGCATAGTATCTCCAATGCTGTTTTGCTCCTATGTGCTAAAGGCAAAAAAAAAAAAAGAATCGTGCTTTGTCAGGAAGTGGTGAGAAATGATGCGTGTTTCCTCTTGCTGAGCCTTTGTAACAGCCTTTTGTATAGCTGTCAGATTTCCATTGCATGAAGAGACACCTATATTGCTGCTTGTCTTCTCACACAGCTCAAAAAAATGTGGTCTTGTCATCAGTGGAAATGATGATCATCTACACTTGATTAAATAGTATAAAATAAAATCCCCTATTATTTCCCTTGAAATATTAAAAAAGAGAAAAAGCTCTTAAGATCTGGTATGATTTCCAGTGCAAATGACCAAGCTCTATTTTACCTCTTAATCAACTAGAGGGGATCTTTTGTCATGAATCCGGAGTAAAATTCAACCTTTTTTTTTTGAATTGCAAGGAAGAACATGCCAACTTTGACCGTCCTTCCCATGTAGAGGACATGAGGTGAGTCTCACATCACCCAACCTCAGCTATAGAAAAATTAGGACATCCATTTGTGCTGTGTATCCTCCCTTAACATTTACTACAGAGGAGAGGGAAGTGGGCATGGGTCAAAGGGTAACATGCAGTATCTACTTTATATCTTTCTTGAAATGTTGCAAATTGCCTTCTGGAGATGCCTATTTCCTTTTATTTGTCAAAACTAAAATTTGGCTTAGTGCACAAGAGTGCCTTTTAAATCTGCCTGCCTCTGCAATAATGACAAAATATTTTTTTTTTTAATAGAAAATAAGACCAAAATAATATGTACCAGTCTCAGAGATGCTTTTACCCTTCAAGAGCAGAAATCTAATTTTGCCTGAAAGAGAATTAGGATTGGAGTACATTCTATAACTCATTTAATTGCTTACAAAAGGCTGCTACACATAAACAGTACACCAGACATCCATTTTCAGGTGCCCTATTTACATTTTCAGGAGGATTTAACATCCTCTTTTCCACTCTAATTTCTCAGAAAGAAAAGCTATTCTTTTTAAAACACTTAGAAAAATATGGAATTAAGGTCTCCTACTGAAAGTACTGGAAGGGCTCCAAAAATGTGTATGTGGGTGGAAGTGGCTTTTCTCTGCTGAACACTTCCCTCAAAAAAACAATGTACTTCTATGTACCTTTCACTTTATGTATCAAGTAGCTCGATTTTTTCTTTAATACCATATTCTAGCTATTTTGATTTTTCCTTTGTAAACTAAAAATTGCCATATTAGAAAACTAATAAAAAAAATTATTAATCTTTGGTTTTGTCTGACAAATCTGAGTTCAGAGCAAAATTTTTATGACCAAATTAAACCTCAGAGTTTTCACAAGAAAGGTCTTAATGCTGAGCATGGAACTCCTGTTTTGTCAGTATGGATATGCATTTCAAGAAAGCTATATGAAGTTCTTAGCTGGGCATTTTAAACATCTTCATTTTAAAAATAATGAAAACAAACCATAGCTATTTGATGCAAGTCTAATGGGTATCACATCCAAAACTACTTTGTATGGCCAAAATTAAATAATTCTAACTAGTTTGTGCCGTTACTTTTCCCCACCTCAAAATGTCTTCGGCAAGCTCTAGGCAAGAGAATAACTGCAGATTAGTCTTAAATCTCTTCTAAATATATAACCGAAACACTGTAGAAATTATATTCCATATTTCATGGTCTAAACTATTAATCTCAAAACAAAAGACGGAGAGGTTGCAAAAGCTAAAAAGCAGTGTGTGTCTCCCATGTCCTCTTGGTTGTCTGCAGACACCTTTTTCGTGCATGCTGTCCCACCAGAGCAGACAGCAAGGGGATCGGGTTTGTATTCACTTGAGACTGGTTATCCATGTGTGATTCTGGATGGGTGAAGGCGTATTTCCACAAGGACACCTGCCTGTCTCTGCGTGTGCAGAAGTGTTTGAAGCTTAGCCTTTCTGCGTCCTGAGGCTTCTGAACCCTGCCCAAGGGCCCCTTCCCTTGGCCTGCTCCCATCTCCTCTGACATATGAGCTTCGCATTCAAAGAAAAAGTACACGCAAAAATAAATGAAAAAGCCAAAGAACCAAACTGGAAAACCTACCTGCTGCGAGGCAGTTTCTTTACATAGAGATGAAGCAAAACCAACGCAGTAAGAAGGCCACAGACTTCCTCTGTTCCATCTCTCAGGTTAACCATGATCACTGAGCTCCGGCTGCTTTTCTTTGTTGTTTGCCTTTTTTTTTTTTCCTCTTCTAAAGAGAGAGAGTGAGAGTGAGAGAGAAAGAAATAAGGCAAACAAAGATGAGAAAAGGTAACTGAGGCAGAAGCAGTCGCCACAGAATGTGTTGGTCTGGCTGGTTGCCTGATATACTTGCAGCACAAGTTAGGTGAAGAAAGCCCGCTCCAGACAACTTGAGACCCTTTATAAGTCATGAAGGTGACTCATAACTAACCGTCCTGTTGTGCCTTTAGTAAATCCCCTGCTTTCTTTTTCTGAGAACAGAGCTTCAAAAAAAAAAAAAAAAAAAGAATACCGAAGGAAAACAGAAAACTCCAATCAAAAGGAGGAGTTTTTAAAAATACCCCATGTACTTTCCTCCCTTCAGACAGTTTGGCATCAGCCTTTGAACTGAGTAATGATAATAAATGCAAGTGACTGTTTAGTAATGGCAGTACACTCAAGTTGCAGGTATGTCGTGCGAGAGACAGCTCATGCCAGTATCCTCAGAGATCTAACTGGAGAGGGAGTTCAGTGTGGTGAGCTGATTGCTACTGTTCTTACTTTTCTCTCTCTTACTTTTTCATCCACAGCTATGCAACATGGACTTCTTGTTTTTTTAATAAACCCTGGCAGATCCAGGCAGAAAGGAAAATGCACCCCAAATAGTGAGAGGTGGATAAAATTCTCCCTGTCCTCAAGAAATGTGAGGAGACACCTGACAGCTGTAGCGGGAACAGTTGCAAATATCTAAAACCAGGGACAAGTTCTAGCCAAGTTAGGGTGTACATGGAAGACTGTAAAAGAGTGGACTGTGGAAACCTGTTTTTAAAATTACATGGCATTTTTAACATTCTTGAAAGACCTCTGCAGGTGTCTGGAAACCAGGTTGGCCTAAACGTACAGGAGTTATAAATTTATACAGTTCTGAAGTTCTGAACATATTCCCAGAAAAATCCAGTTTATATGAATTTCCAGCAGGGAAAGGTGTAGCTTCTGCCTCATGATTTTCCTCTGACACTGAGGGTTGTATGCTCTCTAAATGCTATATTTTCAGTAAGAATAACAGAATTTCTTCTGCCTCGTGTTTTGGAAGCTCAGTGATATTTTAAAAAGTATTTGAATTCCAGGACTCATTGAGATGGCTGAAAGACAACGGCTCCATGTGCCAACCACTCAAATATAGGGAAATAAAAAAATCTGCTGAACTGGATCCTACACTCACTGCTCTCTTTGGTTTAGGTGTGCAATTAGACATATCTTCATTTTCCCTTCTGAACCCATGTAAATTTTGGGTGCTTGACTGCAGATCTGCACTTACATGACTACATCTGAAGCTCATACCTCATTAACAATATGATGGATTTTGGCTCCTGTGGTTTATAGAGAAAAGTCTGAAGCTGTGGAGTAGTGATGTTTTTCTGATGCCTCTCGTCCAAGGTGAAGCAGCCCTGACAAACACAATTAGTTTTTATCTCCAGGGTCCCCTGCTCTGGGGACATTGCTATCGCCCATGTTGCTGGGGGAGAGGAAGGCAGTAAACCTGGCTGTGCTTTAATACTCATGGGTCTGGATGGGTGGGGAGGTAATGTCAGCCACCTTTCTGTTTTCTTCCTATGCCCGTAGGTTGGAAGGAGACTGAATATTTCTTCGGCCCCTACCCAGAAAAAGAAAAACCACTGAGCAACTTGGTCTTCTCCTCTACATGTCTTCTTTAACTTAGTACTTGAGGTAGGGCTAAAACTTGGGGCCAACTTTTGTGGGGAAGAAGAGGGAGGCTGTAGTTTAGTGAGATTAGACCCTGTGATTGTCTCCAACCTGATTATACTACCACACAAACATAGAATAGTTAGAGTTGGAAATCTTAATTTTTACTTCAAATACTTCTTTTAACTTGCATTTTTACTTGATTTCAGTATGAATTTTAAGCCTATATTCCTAAGGAGGTAAGACTTGTGGAATCATACTTGGCATGTGTATGTCTCTGTGTGGATCTCATGGTCTCCTCTCTAATGGCTTGAAATCGTGGGTTAATTTGAATTGGTGGTGATGGAGGGATATTGCAAGGATATGAAGCTCCTATCATTTTTGTGAAAGCGTGAACAAATTAGGAAAGACCTTTTTAAAATTCCCATTTGTGGAAAGGACTGTAATTGGAGTTCAACTCGTTAAATATTACAGAGTCCACATGGGAGCACAATTACAAATCCACGGGTAACCAAATTTGTTCATTTTGCCACTCTCAAAATGACCTGATTATTAAGGGATTATTAAGGGATTACATTAAATTCATGAAAAGACCAATTAATGCATCCATCAATAGACAATTTCAGGTTAAAGAGCAAATAAAATCCTAATATTGCTAAGAACAATATACATGGGTAATTCAGCGAGAAAACTGTCAATTAGGCATTGATCCCAGTTAGAGGTAGCCTGATTAAGGTTATGTGTGCATTTGTGTTTGGAAGCTGGCAGGCAATTAGCTTCAAATGCCATTTGAAGCTGTGAGGTGGTCTCATGTCACTACGGTTCAGAGTGCTGCTGAGGCTGCCCCATGCTTTATTCCTGCTTCTCTGTATTTCACTCCCTAAACTCATTTTTTTTTTTGCACCTAACAGCAATTATCACTGTGGTTCTGCACTCAATTATGGCACAGAACCACAGCATAATTTCCTTGGAGAAGCATAAACACATTGTGTATGCTTGGAGAAGCATAAACATTTTGTATTTTAAAGTGTGTGAATATGATTTTAGTAGCTACACTGAGAAATTCAAAGCAGTAATGCCAAATAAAGGACCTTTAGGGTCATTAAAAAAAAAAAAAAGTCTCTAAAAGTACGCTTGTATTTTTAAATTCCTGGAGTCTTTCTAGTTGTTCAGCATACATAGAAACATAAATTTCCTAACTGATGTGGTAAATATGGTTAGGTTTCCTGTTGTCTGTGATGCTCTATGAGATATGCCTGACCAACAGAGGGCAACACATTCATACAAGCAATAGACTGGTCCAAAACTGATGGAAATCAAGGAGAGTTTGAGCTTAGCGTAACACTGGTCAGACCCAGAGCACTCGATACTATTTTCACTTGCGATAATGGTTAAGGATCCTAATGACATCTACCAGAGAGAGAAACAGATCACATTTTGAGCTCCATTAGAAAATAAATAATGAAAAAGGTGAACATGTCACGTTTAATTAAAACTGTTCAATGACAGAATTTAGTGAGAGAAGTACCGTCTTCAAATTCAGCTGGTTTGTGAGTACCTGCAGGGTTTAAAATATAGTTAACTGAAAAATGTAATAATGTAGAGGCAGCAAACTTCTCTTTAAATTAGCTGCAGTTTTCTTCATACTTAACAGCCTCATCTTTCTCTTTCTGAAATAAATGGTTGTATTTTTCTAATGTGTTTTTTAGCTAAAAATTCCAAAACTGCTAGAATTAGGCTTTGCAATAAAAAATGAAATGTACAGAAAATAAACTTTTTATTTTCAGTATAGTTTTAATATTTTATGAACATTGTGTCACTTATAAGACAAGATATTTTTGAAGAAAAGTTCTTTAAAAGGTAACATTTCAATTATCCAAAAATGATCTTGTATATTTTATGAATTCTTGTCGCACTGCCTAGTGAAGTGTGTTAAACATAATTTGGAATGGATGTTTGAAGCTTTTTCAAACCTTCTCTGCCTGTTCTCCTCTTTCCATTTGCAGCAGCCTCTGGCACTTCAACTTGTGCAGTCCAGGGTCTTAATGACAACTGAGATACTTTTACAGGAAAACAGTTTTATTTTGTGGGCACCAAAATTCTGCCCACTCTTTAAGTGCCTATCACTTCTGTGACAGTGAAAACCTCCTGGTGAGTGACAGAGAAACCAGAACATGGTTACTCAGATCTATCTTCCTTTTCTGATTTAAAGGTCATAATAAGTCCTAGATGCAGCATTAAGTCCTGATGAACAGTGCCTTCTCTTTCTTTACAGTCTCTCTTGCCCATACAACAGAGATGTTGCTTTCTAGAGATGCCATGGAAGCAAGATGTTTTGGGGGATCTACTTTCCTGTGGAATTGTAGCCTTGTCTGAGGAAGGAGTGCTAGAGCTGCTACTCCAGGAAGTGGGGAGGCTCAGGAAAAGCAGATGAGATTATTGTGGTCTTCCTCAATTCATGTTAAAACTGCCAGTGAGAAATCCAGGAGGATTTCTCAATAGGCTGCGCAGATATTTGAGCAGAGCCTGGAGTCTTTTTCAGTGAAAAAGTTGGAGATCAAGCTTTGAACATGAATTCCAGAGCCCCTGTGTTCAAAGTCCTTGAAGGAAGGCAGCAGTGATGGAGAAAGCTGCTTTAAAAGCTACATCCTAGGGAAAACAAGTTCCTTCTACTTCTTTAAGGAAAAGTCTGAGTTGTGGAAAACAATAAAAACTAGAACTAGTAAGGAGGACTGTAATACAGAAAAGGAAATGGATATTATTGTGAATTGCTTTTGAGATTATCTTGCACAGCAGAATGTCATGTTTGTAAAATAAACACTTTAATGCATCCTGCCTGAGTATGATTGAATGGAACTCAGGTTTAACTGGAAGTATGCTAAGCAATGTCAAAATACTATGTGTAATTTCTAAATGCTTTGTATCCAGACATCAAAGTATTATATATATATATTGGCTTGGGTTGAGGGGAGCATTTGCTAACTAATAAAATAATAAAAGATGCTTTTGTAGCAGAGTTCAGAAAAATTGCATCTGTGTGACTTCCTCCTGGCTTGTTGAGAACTTCTTGGAGCTTTCCTGTTCAGCTGTGTAATGCAGTCTGCAATTACATTAGCAAAAAGTAGCCATTGAAAATATGGCTGAGGAAGTTAATCACCACAAAAGGGTGTTTATGTTTAAGCTGGGACAAGAATACATATATAACCTTATGCAGGAAAGTTTTATGTTTCGATTTTTTCTCCCCTCAGTCTTTGTAGGTGTGGGCTGAAGGAGCTAACATGATTCCTGCTTGAAGAAATGATCTCCGCAAGTTGCTGAGCTTCCTTACTAAGCTAAAAGTTCTCTTAGGTGTGTTAGCTGGGAGCCAGAGAGAAGCTTAGAGAATTTTTCTCCCATTCTAACCCAGCTGTTGCACTTGTTACTTTCACAGAGACAGGGAAAAGAAACAGGAGCTGTGCAGAAAACTGTCTTCAGTGTTGTGGAACCTCCTTTTCCCTGTGGATTAAATGCTATATGCTTTCCTTAAGTGATATTTGAAAACTACTGCATTCCTTATTGTAAGAATCCTGAATAGCCAAGGTAGTACTTATATGATCTTTATATAAGCTACACAGAAAAATGCATAGATCACATATATGCCCCTGGGCGCAGACCAGATATCAAATTCTTCAGTTCTTATTTCCTCCTGAAAAGTCAGAATTACATTTTTGGGCATTCTTAGAGATTATTGATGACTTAGGCTAAAGCAAACTGCCAGCCTGTGGAATTTATTATTTCAGAAGTTTTATTGTGTGTCTGAGGGTGGTAAACTATTTTTTTTACATAAGCCAGGCTGATGTTGCGAAAGAAATTGTGTTATCTCTTATTCCTGCCTTTCCCAAGATAAATAGTTTTAGATGTGAAATTGAACTAAGGGATAGCCAACTTCAACAGCAACCATTAACTGCTTGAACTTGGTGAAGAATTACAATGATACACCAAAGGTACGTGGGAGCATATCCTCAGTAAGAAAGTGGAAAGCAGAACAGCAAGAAGCTGCAGTTGAGCATTTATGTGAATATAAGATCAGGTACAAAGAAAAAAAAGTCTAGGCAAGCTTCCTATTTCCTCACAGGAGAAGAGTTGGCAATATTTAATCTGAATTAGGGGCTAGCTGCAGGTATTTGTGAGAGCCATTTGAAGGTCCAAAATCCTTTCCCTGAAATATAGCCTATTTTACTTTTGGTTTTCAAGCTGTTGCTTTCTATGTATCTGTTCAGTGATTTTGTTCACTAGCTTTGCAGTGAAGTCAAACACAGTGAGATAAGGTGGTCTCATAGCATGAAGTTCCTTCCAACCTGATATTATTCAGTGTTTCTGACAGCAGTGTTCAGCTCTCTGTCGAATATTGTACAGATAAAGGATTTTTTTGAGAAGAATACAAATAATCTACTAATAATAGTTTAGTAGACAAAAAATATGCTAGATGGAGTTAATGCTATACATTTTGGGATTTGGATCTTGAGTTTAAGATCTTTACATCTCTTGTGGTTTAAGCTTAGGGCCTCTGTGCTGTCTTCTCCAGATTATATTGCAAAGTAAGTTTTATTCATGAGAAATGTTAGGATGTTTTCAGTGAGTGGGTGTTCTGATAAAACATCATCTTCAGAACCTTATGTGTTATTAAGAATTCCACAAGATACCCTTAATACAGTTCCAGACTTTCTTTTTTTCTGGATGTTTGGGAAATTTATAATATTTCCTACTCAGTTTTGTGCACCTCTAACAATCCAACAAGAGATTTCAGCAGGAACTAAATCAGAAATATCTATAACACATTGAAAATTTAGAGGTGTATCTGAGCTCATGGCACAGCTCTGTTTCAGCAACATATGAGACTGTCAAATGAAGAACAAAACAGGTGTTCATTTTCTAGGATGAGAGAGTAAGCTAACATTTAGCATGAAAAAATAATTATGGGGCTGTCAGAAAGAGCAATGTTATAAAGAAGGGCCATTCATGAAAACACCCACCAATATCTTTTGTGGATAAATTAAAAAAAAATAGCCAATGAATAAAAAAAAGTTCCTAAAGAAAAAAACAAAAAAAAACACTCTCCCTGCGACCATTGCTATTTCCCATTGAGACTGTTTTATTTGTTCTAAGGCCTGCAAGGTTACAAGTGTGTAAATATATCATGAATTGAAAGGGTTAATGGATTTCATTTACTTCCTTTATACTCACAGGAAAACTGCTTAGGTCGATTTCCTGTAACCTAGAGAGCTGTATCGCAACATGAAACACCCAGCTGACAGTTTTATGGCAAGAAATGGAAGAGACAGCTCTGTGAGAGTGTGCTTCAAAGAGAATAATGTGGGTGGGGAATTTTTGCAAGTGACACACAAGTTAGTTCAGAAATTTCTGAAGAAGTCAGTCTTCAATCAATGAGCTTCTTTTCTGTAAAGTACATGGGATTTTGTGCCTTTTTCAGTGATGCATATTTCCCTCACAGAATCCCCTTAATGACAACACTGGTTGCTTCTACAGAGACATGGGATTAAAAAAAGAGAAAAGATTGGTAACAAATAACTTTATGTCATGGACAAAGAGATGTTGAATGAACAATTACATGTTTGGATGTCTCTTCTATGCTCTTGCATGTTCCTAGGAAAACTGAATAACTTCATAAATATAAATCTGCTAAACATATCATAAACATGATTACACAGTTGCATTTTCTTTTTTAAATGTTAGTAATGTTTATTAATAAATGTCAACAAGGTTTATTAATAACAGCAGCAGTGGTATCACCTAATAATTGAATGCATAAGTAATTTACCGAATAACAGCAATTAAAATTTCTCATTAATTATAAGCATTCTCATTTAAGAAATGTATGAATAGGTAAGTAAAACAAGAGCAACACATAAATAAAACAAGGCAGAGGGCTGGTTTCAGTGAGGTAACACACCTCTGAGAAAGGACTTTAGACGGGACAGTGTCAGACTTAAAACTAAGTTGTAGCTGGGAGCAGAAACTCATTGGGAAGGGAAGATCTCACTGTAACCAGTCTCACTGTAACCAGTATCACTATAACTGTACTTCTATTTAGCTTTTCAGAAAAAAGAAAAAATAGTTTTCAATTTTTCAGGTTGGCATCCTGAAAGCTAGGGGCTGCAGGGAAGGCTATGTATGAGGGTGTTTCAGTGCCACGAGGAGCCCTAGGGGTTCTACTCATAACCTGCTGAAAGTGGCAATGAATTAGAATAATCAAGCCTCGAGGGTCTGTCAGCACGTGTTACAAGCATCAGGTTGTCTTGAGAAACCAGCTAGTAATTATGTACCTAAAAATCATGTTATTAAGTCACATTTAACATAGCCTTCAAAGGAGAGTCTATAGCCTGTAATTGGGCCAACAGTTTTACTTTGAGTCACATTCTCAATTGATTTCTTCTCTGTTAGAAGGAGGAGTGAAGGAATATATCCATCTAATTTAAAAGAAAGCAACACAGTCCTGAGATGAAAAAAAGGTTGAAGGACATGGTAGCATTGAGGACTGGATGCCCTGTGGTTTTGTTCAGGTGAGGAGCACTTCCTCACATGGCAGTCCTGTTGTTGGGTTAAATAAGATTACACTTGTGTCTGTTAACTGTAGGATCTGGACTATCTCTTCCTCCTACATTTCCGGAACTGGAGAAAAACAAAGAAAAATACCCCAAACCAGAGCCTGACTCAACAGCAAACACATGAACAGGGAAGTAACTTTATACCTAACAAACTGAGTGACAGTCTCACAATGCAGCAGAGTATATTTGGGTCCATGTAGGTCTTGGCTCTGTGAATGACCTGTTATACTTTAAAGGTATGAGACTGAGAGTGGCGAGCATGGGCACACATGATTCTCTCCCTGCAAAGTGAAGCTGGAGGTGAAATGCAGCAAATACAATGCAGTTGGAGGTCTGGACTAATCAGGGGCTGTTTCCAGCGCCTAGTAGGCTGTGGGTAGGTATTCCAGGGAGTCTTTGGCACACTGAGGTGGTTGTGTACCCTCAGGACACATCCCTGCTATGAAGTGCAAAACCCAGGAGGAAGTCTGGCTTCAGGAAAAAGTCCCTACCCCTTTGTGTAGCAGGGAATGCAAAAACCTTCTGCGACCAAGGCTGTTCCGCCCACCAGAGCTGCTGGAGACTTTTGCTAAGGCATCCTAAAAGTCCTACTTTAAAATGGGGCAGTTAGGTCATGAGGCAATCCTAATGGTAGGGAAGTGGTACTTGGGGGCCACAAGCCTCAGTGCTTGGAGATCACAGCAGAGAGATGAGTTGACAGGAAACCAAGGGGAATGCTGCTTGCTGTACTTTGAAAGTTTTCTGAAACAGAAATGTCTCCACAAGGCTTATGATCATCATAAAATTGCACTGTATTGCAGCTTCACCAACTTTATGTGATGTCTCTAAGTGCAAAGACCTGAAGTCAGAAGCAAAATACCAGTGCATTGATTTAGAAGTGGTACAATAGGTTTTCCTGTTCTTTCATGTGTTCTGCGTTTCAGGAGCATGTTTTTAGTGTGTTTGTGTACAGCTGCAAGGTTTTGCAAGCCTCCCTAAGTGAAAACTGGAAGTGTGATATTACTGTGGAATTCTAGAATCTGAGTTTGTGAAGAAAAGCACTTAATATCCCAACACTTCAGTGCTGTGCTCTGCAAAACAACCACTGCACAGCTTCATTATTTCAGTTTGTCCTCCCTTTCCCTTCATTTTACCCCACAGGAAGAACAGGTGGCAGAGTAGAACAAAGAAGATTTGGTGTCATTCAAAGATTTCCCTCTGTGGCTTGAGCTCCATGCAGTAGGTGGCAACTGAGCACAAAGTGAAACGTGGGAGGGAAATATTCCCTTCTAATCATTTAAAACATCAAACAACTTTGCTGCTGCATATTGAGTGCTCACAAAGAGATAAGTTCCTATGAATAATCAGCCATGCTTCCAATGTTCCAAAATGGAAAAAAAAAAAAGATATTTTTATTCTCAATGAAAGATATTATTTTGGAATGGTACTTTCATGTCTTAGGTGAAAAAAATAAAGCAAATTCATCTAACAAGTCAGAAAAGCAGCTCATATTTTTTCATTTCAGTGTGCACAACAGGACCCATCTGGCTAGAAAATTTGCTGACAAAGCAATGCTGGGGAGCTGAAAAGGGATGATCTAGTTGGAGAAGTTGAGACAGGCCAGCACCTGTAAAACTCCTCAACTCCTTCAAGTTTATTTGGGATCAGGAAGCGGGTTACAAATAACGGTCCATTAATTCTAGGAATTTCATGATAAAGACGTAACTCAGTCTGCTGTTGGAGGTGTGAATGACATCAATGTAAGTGTGCACATGCATATGGCTACATCCTCTGCATCAGGCAGCGTTTTCAGTAGGCCACCAAGTGACTGTGTGCCATACAGTTGCTTCTCAGAATACTAAACGTATCTACGAATGATTTTCATAAAGACAAGGCAACATGAGCTGTCATCAGTAGATCTGTAAGTTAATCTATGATCCAAGGAGACACACATAGTTACACCACACACACAAACTCTTATTTCCTGAGTTCCTAAAGCTCCAATGACAACTTCTTTTCTATAGGATGTATCTACACTCTAACATAAAATGAGAACCTTCAGGTATTAAATATTACCTGTTTCTCTGAAATTTCATCCTTTGAGAGATGAGCATTTACAAAGAAGAGCACACAAGTAACAAGAAATGTATCTGGTATTTTCATGTCCATCACATACATATCATGTCCGCTTTTCCAAGTGACATATGTAAAACTTAATTTCTGAAGTGACTCATGAAATGCAGGCAAGCTCTGTTTATGCTTCCTTTACCTTCTTAACAAAGAATGCCAAACCACTGAACGTTAGGAAGCATTCCTACTTCATTTCTTAGAAGTTTTTGCTGTTCCCCTTTCTAATGAAGGCTGCCGTTATAGTCATATGTCAAGAATGATTCATATAATGCAAGATAAGTTTACATATACCTTACTTTGTGTACTTTCACTTATTCATAAACTTACACACTCATTCTTAGTTTAGATTTTATTTCATTCCTGCAGAAGGATGTGTGTTCCTTTACTTACAGAAACACCATTTGCCATATTACATAGAATTTTGTGCATGACATTTGTTGTCTGGGTGCTTGGATGTTTTACCTTATAAAAACCCAGATATTTAAAAATATAATTCTAAAAACCAGCTGTGAAGGTACATGTATTTTTATCTCCTGTGTGTCATACTTCAGGTGGAAGGTTTTAATTTTTGTTTTATGCTGACCTTATTTTACTGTTTAAGTGATTGATAGTAATCATTATAGTAATTGGCTTGCGCTGCTGCTACAGCATGATCTACAAGATTTCCAGATGTTTGCCAATACAGGCTACCGAATATTTGAAACTCCTGTTAAGAGATGCCACATATAAGGCAGGGTGTAGCTATTTCATATGAAAGCTAGAACTGAGAAGGTTCTGATGCATGGGAAAGATCAGTCTTTTCTTGAGACTTGCTGAACATGCAAATGAACAAGTCTGTTAGTGGAATCCCTTGTTGCCAGGGATGTTCCAGAGATAATTGTTCTAATGGACTTTGATCTTTCTACAGGAGGAGTGCTAGTCTGAAGTTCCTTTGGGCTTAAGTGCAAGCAGGTTTAAATATTTGACAGGAGTTCCATCTCATGGAAGATGGACTTCTGTGGTATTGACATCTGTGTCTGTGTTAGTTATCTTGGGCTCTCCATAAGGTCTGTAAATGGCAAGAAACAGACTTTTTTGGACACAGATCATCTGGCCTGTTTTAGATCTCTAGATTAAGGTGTTATGTGCCCTAAAAGACTCATTTATCTCCATTGACTATACAGAAAATCTGTAATTTTATCTCAGATGCCAAACTATACTTATGAGAGGCACTACATTTTTTCAGATGAATCCAATGCACAGAGTCCAGGCCAAGTCAAAAGAAAACCAGAAAAGCACATGAAGTGCTGTAACCTCAGCATCCTCCTCAAGCAGGGAATTATACAGCTAGAGTGATCGAGATCCAGTACTAGTTGCCAACATTACCAACATAAACACCGTTGTATTTTTTTTTTGTGGAATTATTCTACAAGATTTATTTACTTTACAAAATTACCATTTCAATTTTTATTTGGCTTTATTTTTAACATGTGGTGTTACAGATGAATACTTGAATTTACTGCGACATGATCTGATTATGGCTGTAAGATTCCATGATTAAAAAATGAAGATGTCAGGAGAAAACATCTGAAATCCATTAATCAAAGCTAATAAATGGAATTTATAAATTTTCATTTTTGTTTACAACTGGTTCTAGTGCACTACTGGCTAAACATACCTATAATGATCTCTATTTGTTGAAGACTGTAAATAAGTCTGGGCATCTGTCACTGTGAAGGCATCCTTGGCAGGCAGTGATTACAGCTAACTGATGAGTTTCTTATTTATGGAGTGCAACATAAGGAAATTTATCTTGATCTGAACATCAAGGTAAGATGTGGCTATTTATATGCAGAAATATGAATTTTGATAGCCATATTTGAGTTCTTTAGGGCTTTTTTGTCATACACAAATGATCACGTCTCTTTAAAGTTAGTAGACCGGATTTAGTGCCTACTTGTCTGTTCCTGTTATTTTAGCAAAGCCAATGAGTAAAAGAACTGACAGGGAAGGAATCTAATCACAGCATTGCAATAGTACACTTTATATCTTCTTTCATTAGATGTGTATCTAAGGATCTACTTTAATG
Organism: Forpus xanthops; assembly: GCA_032466535.1. Lineage (NCBI taxonomy): Eukaryota > Metazoa > Chordata > Aves > Psittaciformes > Psittacidae > Forpus > Forpus xanthops. The sequence continues at coordinate 66,143 of JASSUY010021266.1, read as the reverse complement.
TGTAACTTCTACCTCCTGGTAAACAGATAAGGCAAGTTTTCAGTTTAGGATTCAACCAAAGGAGGGTGTTACCTGAACCTTCATAGGCATCAGCTGCAGCAGCACTGCAAGTTGTTTGACCGTAAAGATTTTGGCTCCCTGGATATTTCTATTACGGCAACTAATGAGGTTCTTGCAGGAGTACTGAACTCATTTGTGAACCTGGTGATATTTATTTTAATGTCTGCATGAGCAAATTTGTGTGATTTTGAGTGGCAGGCAATACCTTTTCTTGCATTCTGAACTGTAGACTAGAGATAGCCCATATATTTGGCTCACAGTGCTGTGCCATGAAAGCAATTGCCTCACTTAAGTGTCGCCCGCGTTGCACGTTCCCGAAAAATTCTGTTGCTCCCCTCTTTCAAACAGGAAATGCCACTTAATTTGTCGTATTTCTCAAAACAGGACTGTGTTTTTACCACAACATTTGCGATATGAAACAAGATTACTGTATTCTGACTTCTGAGACGTGTACATGCACAAGGGAAGGAAAAGTAATGACTTTAAGAAAAGGTCTTGGATTTCAGCAAAACTTGGGGAGTAGGGTGACCTATAAGGGCTTGGTGCAGTGAGAGGCCTTTGTATTTGAGCTCAGTGAAAATGAAAGGTGTTTCATTTCAGCCAATTATATTACAGCTTTACTGGAAATTTGGGACACTTAGTTCCTCTTGGAGGGTAGGGTACTAGGTAAGTTAATTTGGCAATTAAATAACAAACAGAGGTGTAACATTTAATTTAAAACCATAACAATAAAGCTTTCTGGATGGTGGATGTACTCACCGATTTTTTAAAAGCAGTGTGGGTGTACCAGTTTTCCATTGGACCAGATTTGCTTAGAAAATACAAAAAATAAAGCTAATAGAAGCAAATTCTATAATAAAATCTGGAAATATGACTAGATGAAACACCAATGGAGTAGAAAGCCAATTCTCTTGCAGGATATATGTGGTATTAGCAACAAATAATTGTTACCTCATTAAATGAACAGATTCTTAAATGCAGTTGCTTATTCAAACACTTATTAACTAATGTCTTGTGTTCTTATTACGGAAGCCCACAGTCCAGTGTACCATAGTAATAGCAAATATTTATTTTCTTTGAATATTATGTAAAATTAATAAAGATTCACTGGAAAGAATTAATGAATTCATTCATACTGGTCCCATGCATATATCCTAATGTTGTATCTGTGGAATATTGCCACTTGCTTCAGTGTGAACTTACCTCAGTTAAAGCTGGATCCAATTTATGAAGACAGAAAGTCTGAACTATTTCTAAAAAGAAATATATATATGTCATATACATATCTTTGTAAGATATATGCAAGTACTCAGAGACGTTGTGAAAGCATACTGCTAAATTAAATAGACAGCCTTGTTAACCTTAGTTTTTCTTGCATGCAACTATTATTTTCAAGTAAGCAATGACCCAACTGGTAGAAAAATGATTTTAAAAGAGATTTCTTTTGTTGAAGTAGAAAATTTTATTTGAGTTTTTTGCTTGGATTTTTATTTTTTTATTTTTTAATTAAGCTTGACACTCAGGTGATAACTTTCATTCAAAATTGAAAACCAGGTCCCAGAATGGCAAACTATTTTAAGCCTCAAGGATAGCATATGGAGTCTTACATAAATGTCCCTTCCCCATGTTTCTGTTCAAGAGATGAATCTGATTTTTGGGTGGCCTGCAGTCATTTTAAGCTGAAAATCTCATTGAACAAATTGGTGTGGGGTTTATTTGATATATATATTGGGAATGTTACAAGGAAAATCTAAAATAGATCTCACTTTTAAACTTTTCATCCTGAAACTTCATATGCTCACATGAAATTACTCATTGTTCTTACCACCTATAGGGGAGAGGTGAGCTCCCAAACTTGTCTTTTGCTCTTACAGTGGAGGAAGTTAAGTTTTCTCTTTGTTCCTGCTGGGGCTATAGGCCACATGATATTTTGTTGTGTTGACTTAGGGCCTTCAAAACAATACTGATCTAAATACACACTGTGATAGTGCAGGATAAGCAATGTACAGTTTAAGAAATTGTCTTTTGGATAATGTAATGGTTATAGTCATATTTTACTTAAAGCAGACTTTATTATTCTAGCATAACGCCCAATCTGCCGCTGCTGGGTCCCTGTGAGTGTTCACGGTGATTTAACCAAAGCAGTTTTTACCTCTTACTACTTACTGGGCTGTTTTGTATGCATGCAAAATATAAGGCATGGCCAGAGACCTAAACCTCCAGTGCTTTCTGGAAGAAGTGCACACAGAAGTGGGAACTGATCTGTTTAATAACATGTCTGAGGAGAGTGCATCTATTCTCTTTCTGTGACAAACAGAGCATAGTGAAAGTAATGATACTTACTTGTTTGTATTCTTGTGATTTTTTTTTTATTAGTTCACTTTTAATTCCTCAAATGCACTTCAAATTCTTTTATTCCAGGAGCATGTCAGATAAAATATGAAGTATCTCTGAAACTTTCAGTGCTTGTGTATTACTCCTCAAGATGACATTGTGGCCTTCATCTCATTTTCATTCCTAGTATCTGGCAGAATCCTACTCAGCAACCTGCTGCTTTGACAAATGCTTCTAATGAGCTTTGGAAACTTTATTGTAATCTTAGAAATGCTGATAATAGTGTTTGACTTCCTGTGAAAGAGTAATTCCAGCAAAGCTAAAATGACTACTCAAGAGTTTAAAGTGGAGTATACTTGTTTGCAGATCCAGAGACTGAATTTCTGCAAGACTTACGGAGATCACTGTGATGCACAGGAGAAGACAGAGAAATAACTTTTTCTGTCCCTTGTAACACACACTTGAGAAATGGCATTATCCAGAGAGTATTTGCATCTCATTTTTGATTTGGTAATCTATTTCCTTCTTGGGACCTACAGTTGTAATAAGTCTATTTTGGTATTTTAAGGCCACTAAATCACAGGTGGAGAGAGAAGGTGATAGCTGTAACAGAACTATTATTTTCTCTGGATACCTACATGCCATTAAATTTCCTGATAATTCCAGTTGTTTCTTGTGTCTGAGGGCGGAGATATTTTACTGTTTCATACATGTGAGTACAGTTCAGTGGTCATACTGATTTACTGTTTTTGTTTACTCCTTCATCTCTTGATGTTTACTTACATTACAACAAAATAAAGTTTGCCACCAGAATACAGGCAACAATTTAAAAACTTATATTAATTTGGTATGTATTGATAAATAAATGTACCCTTTTGCTTTTACTACAGTCTTAGAATTATGATGAAGAAACATGGCTCACAAAGAGGGACTTTAAAATACTTACAGAAAGAACTGCAAATGAGGACTGTGACTCAAAGAGCAACATATTTTTTTAGCGATCTTGCTTACAAGGTGTCTGGAACACAACAGGTCTAGTTTTTGTCTAGGGCATGTTAGATCACTGCTGTGATTCATCCTAGCAATTCTCAATGTGGTACTTTGAATGGGAATTCCCACTGAGCTAGGATAATTTAAGAGTGCTTGTAAGTGAATTTCTGTATCTCAGTGTATTTCTTATCTCAGCCAGTTGTGAAGATCAGGACTTTATCATCCCAAATGTGCATCTGCTGACATGTTCACTCTGCTCCTTGTTCATGCTCCCCCTGTGCAAAGCTGTGGGGGTACTGCACTGTGCAATGTGTGGGAATGATGACTTCACACTAGTGCAGCAGAAAAGCAAAGACTGCAAAACAAGCAATTCCCTCTGACTTCCCTTCTCATTACAGTAACCTGTGTGATTTCCCAGTTTTCTCTTCTCCTGACATAATTATATTTCTTCTGAGCTTCCTTTTCTCCCTTGTTTTTCTTCATTTTTTTCATATTGTGCTCACAGTCACTTCTACCTCATTGATCAGATTGTATCACTCTCAGCTCATACTTCCTTTTTTTCACTTTCATCATCACTATTCAGTTTCCTGTCCATTCATCCATCGAGGTTCTATGTATGTCTCCAACATTTTTTGTAACCATTGCTTTGCTTCTGTCCACAACTTCTTTCCTTCTCTTTTTTGAATGACAATGCTCATCTTCATGTGGCATTCATCTCTCAACTGTCACACATGAGAAGACAAAAAAGGTTATTCTTCAACTGTTGTTTTAGCAGTTCTCTTAACACAGACTCTTATTTTACAGACAATGCCTTCCTTACTCTTGGTCCGTCTTGCTGTGTCACTAAGACATGTTTCAAAATATGTAGGTTTTATTTAATGGTGAGAAATATTTTGAAAACTTTCACCTCTTCTCAGGTTATTTCTCTTATTCTGGATAATTGCAATGGATGCAAATATGTCTGGATGCCAAAATGGCATGTTCATCTTATATCTATTTTTATCTTATTTTTTCCAGTATCTCCAGCAATGGATGTAGAGGACTTTTCTGTCATCGTTAATGTCCACATGCTTGCCCTTACACCCTTTCAGTAGAAGAAATGCTCATCCCCTTCACCTTTTCCTTTCTCCTTTCTCTCTTACTTCCATGCCTTCCTCTCAGTGTAAGATGCTAACACATTAATCCTGAGCTTTGACTTAGCTCTTAGTGCCTGGTTCCTCTACTCTTGTTCTTTTTCTTCTGAGCACTTTTTAAAGGAAATCCAGCACAGCCTGTTCCCTTCTCCATCAGTTTTTTCATCTTCCAGGACAAAAAATAATAGTCCTTTACTGAATTTCATGGCCAGAGATATCACTTACTGTAAGCCTTGACTTCTTACTTTAATACTGCTTTCCTCAATGTCTCTACCCCCATTTCCTCACTCTATTCCAAATCTCTCTCTCTTCATCAGAAACAAAATAGATTAAATCCCTTATGGTCTCAGCCCTCTTGACTCCTTGTCTTAGTTATCCAGGCCACTTTCAAACTTTATCAGCAGTCCTGGCTAATCAGGGAGGCCACAATTGACTGGAGGTTAGCAAACGTGATGCTTGCCTACAAGAAGGGACAGAAGGGGGATGTGGAGAACTACAGGACTGTCAGTCTGACGTCGGTGCTGCAGAAGATATGGAGCAAATCATCTTCAGTGCCATCACACAGCATGTACGGGACAACCAGTTGATCAGACCCAGTCACAATGGGTTTATGGGAGTAAGGTACTGCTGATCTAACCTGATCTCCTATAACAAACTGACCCACCCAGCGGATGAAGAAAAGGCTGAGGATGTTGTCTACTTAGACTTCAGTAAAGCCTTTGACACCGTTTCCCCCAGCACTCTCCTGGAGAAAATGTCTGCTCATGGCATGGATGAGCATATGTTTCACAGGGTAAAAACTGGCTGGGTGGCCAAGGCCAAAGAGTGGTTGTGAATGGAATTAAATCAAGTTGGTGGCCAGTCACAAGGAGATTCCCCAGGGCTAAGTGTTGGAACCAGTTCTCTTTAATATTTTTGTTAATGATCTGGGTGGGCAAGGGGATAAATTGCGGCCTCAGTAAGTTTGCAGATGACACCGAATTGGCTAGGAGTGTTGATCTGCATGAAGGTAGAAAGGCTCTACAGAGGGATATGGACAGGCTGGAAAAGAAAGGTGCAATAAAATAAATATAAATGTCAAGTTGTGCCTTGAAAGTCAGCTTTCAAGTGTATTTAGCATGTATTTAGCAAGCAGAGCATTTTCATCCTCATGCTTCATGGACAATACAAAACATCTGGAGAAAATTCAGAAGTGAATGGCAAGAGCAGTCCACCTCTTAAAACATGGCTTGTGAGGAAAGTTTGGAAGTTCTGATTTAGTCAGTGAAAGAAAAGACAGAGGTATCAGTTGATCAGTTTTGGAAACCAAAAGAAACTAGCAGAAAAAGGAAAGAAATAATTGGTTCTCAGTGTTCTTGATAGGGCAAGTAAAAGTGATATAAAGTGATTAAAGTGGTTAGAATTAAAGCCACTCACACGAACACCAAAATGTTTTCCAGCAGGGAATGTAATATAGAAGTACACCTTATATAAAACCATCACTGGAGATTTTTAAGAACAGCTATTAGGAATGACATATGTGCAATTCTACAGCCTTTGGGCAGAAGAATGGTCTATGTGGTGTCTTTAAGTCCTTTCTTTTCCTCCTTTCTGTGGTTCTGTGATGCAGCTTTTGATAGAGAAATAGAAATTGCTGTCTACAGAAGTATTAGTCTTGAACAGAAGAACTGTCTTTTGTGCTTCCTGTGAGTGCCTCTTCAGTTAGGAATGACTGTGTTACTGCCTTGCCCTAGTTAGGGACAGTCATGCCAATATTTAATTTGCACACATATACCTGTAAAACCAAGAACCCACAGTCTGGCACAGCCGTGTTTGTTCTAACTCACCATTCCCTCTATCAGAGCCCTCAGATCACTAATAAGCCATAAAGACGCTGACCAGCATCAACTGGGGCCTCCCACGTGTCCAGGAGCTCTATGTATGCTCAACCCCCAGGCCTTTGCTCCCTGTCTAAGTCATAATTGAGGTGTTCCGATTCCAGACCTGCCTCAACACCACGGTGGGGCTTTACGGTCTGGCTTCTTGGCTGGACCTAGCTTCCCACTGCCCAGCTATGGGGTCCAATGAGCTGGACCTATCTGCAGGCTCCTGTCCCATCCCTAGGAAGGCACCTGATGGCTGGGGCTGCCCTGGTAGCCCATGGCTGCCCTGCTTCTGGCTGGGGTGGTGGATGGTCCTGCTCCCCCCTGAGGAGCCCCTGCCCAGGCTGAGCACCCCATGCCTGCTCCATGACACCTATCCAGAAATATGAAGGATGAAAAGAACATCCCAAGGCCCATCACGTGCTGTGAAAGGTGGGTTTTTTTTTTATAGCACAAATAAATGTCATATCTGTCAGGATATCATGACTGTCAGGACATCAGTAATTTCTGTTTAGATGGGCAATGCACGTGTGTAATTTTGATTTAGCTCTTCCAAGTAAGAACCTCTTAAATGCTATTTTTTTGTGTCTCATTTTGGTAATACAATTTTGACCTTTCATTTATGCCATGCCTATCATAAGGATTCTGAAGTATTTCACAGAATGAAAGGGGCAAAAAGAGCTAGATAGAATAACCCGCATAAAACCATCAATAAGCAGGATGTATTTTAGGTTATAAATTTCCCAATCATGTCAGGCATTTTTAAAATGTTTACTTTCTACAAATGACATCAGCCTGGAAATAACCTACAACTTCTCTGGATATAAGAGATTAACACACACTCCTGATAGTAATATTAATCAGACTTTTCACTTCTGTTATGCATACCCTCAGAAGTACAGACAAAGTGAAAAACTTTTAACTGCAATACAAAATAACAGATCACATACATAGGGAAGAGACTTAAATTCTAACTTAAAATAATATAGATTAAATTCCTGAGGAAAAACAGAAAAAAAATGCAGACCACAAATGTAGTTGTATTGTGAATTTTAGTGTAGTCCATTCCAAGGTCCTTCTTTAATTCAGAAGTATGTGCTTACTATTTTTCACTCTTTAAACCTTGTTTGTGCTGAAACTAAAATAATGAACACTGACATCTAGTAAACACATCATATTTATATCTTTGGCGTTTTTTTTAAGTCTTGGAGAAAGTGAGAACAGAAATTCTAAAAACCCCTTCCTCTCTACACCCAAATGTTCCCTTCCCCTGTCAGTCTTGGAAAATATTACTCAGGATGTCTTATTCCTCTTTATAATGTTTTCTTTTTTGCCCTTTCAACCTCCTAACTGGGAAAGAAACTGAAGACTCACATGAATTGAAGAAAAACATAGGAGCTTTACTAGTTTTATTCAAAGAATGAGGGAACAGTGGAGAAATTAGGGAAAATATGTCTTTCAGGGATTTTCAAACAAAGCTAAATTTATCTTTATCAATAGTGAAACTGAAAATATTAATTTTTAGGTACATTTTAGTGCCAAACTGCTTATTAGCATCTGTTGAATTATTATACCTAATTTGTTGATACAATAAAATGGTAGGCCATTCTGTGTACCTGGTCTTGCAAGAGTGGACAGTGATATCAAATGAATGATAATTGTGCTTCCTCAATAGCAGTTTGCAAAAGGAGGAAAAGTAAGGTCTCTTGCATCTGCAAAATGAATTCTCAATGCTTCCACTGGGGATTTCCAAGTACCTTGCATCTCATATGACATGATGTGAGCAATAGCACCCAGATCTGGTAGCCATACGTTCAACTAGTTGTTAGTTTTGGGCTAAAATAGAAGGCTGTCACTATTGGATGCTGTGGTGATGTTGGTGAGGCGGCTGAGTATTCTTCTTTCTACACTTCTTGCATGTCAGAAAAGTCCCTGTTTAATAGTGAAAGATTTGAGCTTCTACTGCTTTTATACATATCTCAGATAGTTAAACGCTCTTAAAAGTCTATCCATCTCTGAAAAATTTATACTGTTATTGCCCTTTCACTCAGTATAGTCCATCTTCAACACAGTCCTCTGGTTTTCTTACAAAGTTCAGCAGCCATAGCTGGACTTGCATCCCAGCTACACAGTTTTCTAAACATTTCCTCCCTCTTTCCCTGGTATTCTACAAACTGCATGTAGCTGCTCCATTTCTCCCTAGCCTGCCCAGTTAAATTTGTAATTCTATGAACTCTGTGGCCTACATCCTTAAAACCCAGTGTTTTCTTTTCTCACTGTCCTGAAACCACCAGTGCTTTCCACATACCTACATTACTGGCAACTGTGCAAATGCAATTAATTTAATTGTTTTAAAAAGTTTTTGAGTGCTAAGGAGTCCCCTGCAGAACTGCACATGTGTTTGCAGCTCTGCTTCATACACTACAGAAGAATAATTTGGGGATGCCTGTCATTCAAGTTTCCGTGAGAAAAGGAAGTCCTCTATTATACCACAGGCTGGCAAGAGAATAGCCCGTAGAACATCATTTTTTCAAAAATGAGAAGCTCCTTCTTTCCTGTGAGGGATCATGTTCCAACCCCTGTTAGGATGTTCCTTTCCACATAATGTGATTTATCTTCCTCCTCCCCTTTGAGGCTTCAACAGTACCCTTTCTTTCCAAGTTTAGCCTCCTCTTCGCCATCTGCTTGTTAAAATAGAATTCCCTTGCTCAGGTGATTCTCTTTTGAAAGTCACTGGCATATTCCTTCCTCCAAAATTTTAAATGGATTCAGTTTTCATGAGTTTTCTCACTAAGAAGTATCTTAGGTAGAAAAATACTGCTTTTTCACAATTTAAAAATGGACTTGCTTTTAGCAAAAATACCTGTCACGTTGACAGTTTTGTTCAATACAGTCATCACCTATTATAAAAAAAGTCCCTTAGAATTTTAATCATAAAATCTTGGTTTATTTTCTTGTAATTTTACCAGCCTACAATCAGTAGCACCAAAATTTTGCAAGTCAGCCATCTTCCATCCCAATGTTTTGTTTTATTTCTGGTAATAAGTGGCAATGGAAATGCATCAATTGCGTTCAAGCACAAGATTTAGCAGTTTAATCTCTGACAGCTAGGTCTGAAAGTTCACATTTGGATTACAGGCCAGATTAATTTGGGAATGAGATGAATATGTCTGATTAGTCTTCAACTGTTCCCTTTAAAGTTCAGTTATCAGTATAGGAAGGATTTTCCCTATAGTAATCAGTAATTTGAAAAAAAAAAAAAACAAAACAGATATATATATAAGCCACAGAAGCAACCTTTTTAAGAAAATTTAATTTTAAATGTTAAAACAGTCTGTACTACAAGTGAGTAAAGGCTTAATCCTAAATAAAGTATCACTGAAAGGCAGTTTGGTGAGCTGAATTGAAGCCAATCTACCACAGACAAGCACACCATAAACAGTTCTGACATATGAAAGACTATTTTTGAACTTGTCAGTCTTTTGCCTTTTTCATAAGCTGATGGAAAGTCGGTCTCTAAAAAAATCAACTTCTAATGTTACTAATGAACAAAATTCCCTTTACCAGAAAGCTACACATTTTCATGTTATTCAACATAGGCACAGATACGTAAATACAAATGCGTACTTTTGGCTTACCTGCTGCAATTACCTTCAGATCTCCTAATCATTATTTTTGTCTGCTTAAATGCACATTAGCAACAGCTAAGTCTTCTATGAAAATAAAACCATACACTTGCTATTGGCTGGTTGATATCTGTAGTCTAACCCAGTGATAAGAGCTTTGAAAAGTCTTCTGAGACAAAAAGTACTAAATAAAAGGAAATGATTTATTTGGAATCCTCATGGTTATCAGATGCTACTGGTAAGCTGCAATTGAGTTTATCCCATTCTAGAGCAAAATAAAAAAAAAAAAAACAGATTCAAAAGTAATGCAATACAACAGTACAAATGTTTGATTATTGCAAAGCTGTATAAATAATTCTGCATTTGTGTCTTAGCGATTAGATTGAATAGGATCACCTAAAATAGAAATTTAAATACTAAATTAATACAAATACTAAAAATTTAATCTGGCTTGTGTATAAACAAACATACCTGCTGCAAGATCAAGCACCTCATGCTTAATAAAATGCCGAAATTAAGGTTTTCTGTGCACGTGCAACTTTACTGCTGAGCAAGACACTTATGCACACATTCTTTGAGGTGTACTGTTCATTTTTTTGTTGTTCCCAATTTAAGCTTACACAGTGAGAACCTATTTAATATATTTTATTAATACAATTGTGTGATTTAACACAGTATTTACTCTAATTAGCCTTCCTTGAAAGCAGAATCCTAAATGCATGCTCTTGACTATTCAACAGTGATAAATTGATTTACTTAATACTGCAACTCTAGATGTGTAAGAAATATTGGCTTGTTTTTACGAAGGAAAAACTAAGGCAAGGAATGATTTTAGGTGTCTTGGATGATTTTTCAGTCTTGGGTGCATACTTCAAAATATCTGCAGCTTGATTTCTATTGTATCACTATTAACAATTTCCAGGTTGAAGGTATAGCTTGTGCTGCCTTCAGTTTTCTCTGTGAGTGATTAGCTTTGACCCCAGAGCAGAGTCTCAAGTCAAGCATTTAATAAGAAAATCATAATTAGTAGACAAAGAAAATAATTTAAAAGCTTTTCTGCTTAGCTGATGGGAGTCACTGTGACAGGGACAAAATGTAATTCAGTGGGGTAGATTTCACCTGCCTAACTCAGAAGACCGTCTTGTTTCCTATTTCAGTTTATACCTCCCAGTATCAATGACAAATGAAACCAAGGTGTTATGGGCAACTGCTTCTTACGCTGTGAACCAGCAACTTGTTCCCAGGGACGATTCACACTATATACTGAGAAAAATAGAAATGTGCACTATTACAGCGCATACAAGCAGGGGTGCAAAATTAAGGTGTCAGGTACCACTTTAATCCTCGCATTTCTTAATATTAGCATGATTAATTTTACAGCAGTCACTTACAAAATATTCAGTTATGCATAATTTTTCAGGTCCTAAATTCACAAGACAAAGAGCTAAGAAAAGGAAATTAGGCCCTATAGCAAAACATAACTATCAGTAGGGTTGCTATTTTTAAATCTGTAACTTATACTTCTGTAATTTGGGCTAAAAAGGAGCTCATAAAACAGACAGCCATTCACTGTGTGGACTAGCACTAAAGTGGTGATAAAACTTTAATTTGGATGGTAGGTTTCACATGTATTCTCTAGTATCAGAGAAACTTGACTTTGGAGGTTTTTATTCTCTGATAGGGAACCTAGTCTATTTTAACATATATGTTATTGATTTTGGATTTTTTTTTCAGCTTACAGATCTTAGAAACTGTTCAATATTTCTCATTTTTGCTCCTAAGTGCTAGTTGTTTGAGGCAGAGGTGGTCTTTGTCTTGTATATGGCATGTAGTGCAGTGGGATTCTGGTGATGGTGCATCCTGGTGTGCGTTTGCAATTCTGGTACATGCTGTTGCAATGTAGATAAGCACATATACCCACACTTTATTCTGAAAACCAGTGCTGGTTGTCTACCAGTTAGTGTGTTGTAGCCTGAAATCTAGCACTGTGTAAATACATTACACATTCAGTTTTCAACAGTCATAGTTCATCCAGTTTCATCTCATCTGCAGAATATATTTACTCATGGTTTAAGCATTTTTTACCATGTAAATTGCACATACCTTCTTTGCAGGGTACAGTCTGTTCAAATCCTGTATCATAGCCTCTTTCCAAGAAGCTGGCCACCCACTGATCCCATGCTAATTTCTTTTTATTTTGGGGAAGGGATGTTAGCACTATGGACCTGTTGGTGGATGAACTTATAAGCCTTGATCACAGGTGGTCAGGCTTGCAGCTTTCAGGGCAGAGAAATAAAGCCAGTTCCCACTTTTGGTCTCCAAAGGTGAAATGAAGAACACTTTCTGTTCATACTGATTGATTGGCTAGTGTTTTTTGATTAAATCTGATTAAGACTTTCTAATGCAAACTGTATTTGGCCACAACAAGTGGAACAAAACAGAGTCTACAAAATTGAAATTTTCAGTGCTTCTGCTGCGATGTTTTGCTTTCCAGTTGGGAAAACAGGCTCAATATTTCATTTCAGACTGAATCTATCTGAACAGAAACATGATGGTTTGTTGAATTGTGCGGAATGGTTTAAATTCAGCTCAGAGTTGATGTGGAAACTCCTGGAAGCTGCAGTTGTGGAGTAAGTAATCAACGTCCTGATTCTCTTAAGAAGTGAAACTGAAAGAAGTAGGGCTGATCATGTATTTTATCTGTTGACATCTTCAAGTCTTATTTAGAATAACAGATGTTTAAATGCATACATTTTGGAGGGTATTTGTGTGCATATACATATAAACATACTCATTTCTAGGAGATACTTAAACATGCTTTATAAGTACATGCATGTATATATTTATTATAATTGTATTATATATATTTAATAAAATGTACTTTTCTTTCCTCTGGGAAAATGACTGGAGCTCTGAGGAGAATAAAGGTTGTCTACAAAGCAAAAATGTCTTTCCAGAATATTTTTACTGGTACATAGTGCTTTTATTTCAAGACATGCCTATGCTTTAGCTGAACAGTTCATGTGTCTGAGTATTATTGGCAGACCTTTACCACAGGTAAACACTAGGAGAGTTAATACTGAAACTTAAACTATGAGTTAACATTCTCATGACTTTGTGCAGAACAGCCACAAGATGGCAGGAGCACCACATGCCAGTTTCTTTTTCACAACATTTCCATTCTATTTTCCTTACTTTTCTTGCATTGCATTGCAATTTACATTTTTGATGTAAAATTTACAGTTTTGATGGTTTTAAAAACCAATTGAGTTTAACAGCAAGTCACTTTAAGGGTGTTAGGTCTCTTTCTTATTATGTATGCTAGAATCCATAGTAAATGTAGTAAAAATGTTAAAAGCTGAAGTGTTGTACTAATGGCAGAATGAGTCACTCTTAACATCCAATTTCATAATAATTTCCTTATTTAGAAAATAACTTGTCTCTCCACCATATTTTCAACTGTTTAGGAAATTATGTTTTCTTCTTTTGTCATATTATTGACTTTAAAAATCCTAACTGATTGGCAAAACTCTCCCAATCACTTCTTCAGATTAGAATTCTGAGAAAGACCCCTCTAACCCCTAAGAATGCAAACTTCTCCTTAACCAAGTTAAGGAATGCATGCCAGGTGCAATGCTATCACGGTCTTGCTTAGAGATAGGGCAAATACAAAATGTTATCTACAATCTGGCATGTGTAAGCATTTTTTAAATGTGTCAGCAAAGCAAAATGAGGTTTAAAACCTTCTCTTAAAAATATCAGACAGCTCTTTATGAAGCACCTCTACCATATCTGTGTTTTGAATAAGGGTTGAAATTTGGAAAAGGCTCTCTTGGGATCAACAGGTTTTACCATCGCTAGGAAATTGGCACAAATTTGGCCCTATGAATAGCCTAGAGAATTATCAGTTCACAGGAGCTTAGCAGAATCCTGTTAAGAGTTCAGCAGTTTAATTAGTTGGTGAGTCTTCTTGTCTAAGCCTGCTGTAACAAATTCACAGATTTTATTTCTGTATGTGGATACATATAACACTCCACAGAGTAATTTGTGCACAAATCCTCCTAGGCTTTGCGGACTGAGCAAACCTTTCCCTGCAGTTGTGGATGCTCCCTGTCATTGTGCGAGATAGAGGCCTTGTGGAGGGGGACAGCACATGTCCAGTATGTCACCGGAGACTGAACCAGAATACTGCTTAGGTGGTGCAGAGAAAAGGGAAATTTCAGGAGAATATGCACAGGGGAACCATGCTCATATGAAAGAGAAGGGAAGAGAAGGGACAGTGATTTTTGTATTAGAAGGACTAGCAAGAAGATGAATTTTTGAGAGGCATGCAAAAAGGATGTATTACACTGCTTAATAAATGACAGGAAAAAAATGCACAAGAGACATTTGCAAGGGTGAACTGATACAGCCAAGGTAGGAAGTGCCATCACAAGTAACATACTAGAACTCTGTGGGACCTCAGTGCTTATGCCCAACAGAGCCCCTCTGCCTTGGATGCTAAGGATACCAGTCACAATTGTAGTTGTCAGGATAGATTTTTTTAGGAGGTTTTTATTCTCAGTGGGTGAAAGCAATTTTACATGTACAAATATGTTACCTTACTGCAGACCATGAATGTGAGAAGCACATTGGCAGCATAACTCCAGAAGTCACTACTGAAGCCAATGGACTGAAAGAAATATCCTTGCCCTCTCCTTCTTCTCAGTGCTACTATGAGGCAATAGGACTGCAGAAGACATGGACTGCGGGAGTGGTGAATCTTCCCTGCAGTACTGTGCAGTGCAGCATGTTGGAGACACTGATGCTCCTTACATTGCTCCAACTCAGCACTCTCTGGAGCAAGAGCTTTGTTTAGTCATCGAGCATCAAGATAAAGCCAGGGTGATTTCCCCTCCATGGCACGTGTAAGCAGGGTATGCATCTAAGGCCTGGCCTTTTCATTATAAGATCCTGGTTTTGGTTTCTTACAAGATTTCACAGCTTAAAATATTCTCAGTGAAAATGCCCATGCTGGGTGTCAGTTCTTATTTCTGTTAAGAGATACAGTTATGTGTTTAACTCATTTCCCAGAACATAAACAGGGGGAAAGCACATTTGCCCTTCTAAAGATCTTAAATGTTTCACTGAGAAGAACTAGCACTTCCACACTTGGAAGCAAAACTCTTGTGGGACTTGCTTTTAAATCAGGGCATTATCTTTGTTTGGAAAAATTAGTCCACAAGTGATTGAATTATGGACAACAGGGAAAATCTTGAAGTACACCTGCTGGTTCATGTACATGTAGGAAGACCTGGTAAGCAAGGCTGACTACTGCTACTTCCGTTTAGTAGTTATACAGGCTGGTAATTTCTACTGCTGACTGCAGTAGAGGAGTTTCTTTCTAGAAGTGTTCCTCAAGGAATGGCACTTGAAGGGTCTGTAAATTTTGACTCTCAAGTATCTCCTCCCTTGTCTTTTCCTCTGCTCCCCTCACCTATTTGCCCCTTTATCTTTCTGCTTCCTGTTTTTCTTCTTGGAAGGTTAGCAAAATAAAATTTGTTTATATTTCTGAGAAGCTATGAACTAGCTTAAATTTGTCCTTCCAGATTGCAGATCAGGTGATTGCCTTAACATGAAGCATCTGAGGGAGCTAAATCAAGCAGGGATCTAGGAGATTTTACATTGCTGGGATAATCAGCTAACACCTCCAGACAGCATCACGGCAAACACTGAAGGATGCCAATTTGACAAAACCCTTAATTTTGACATTTATAAACTTCTAGATGCTGCACAATGCAGCCTTTTTTGTTTTTAGCTGTCTCGCATCTAAGATATGTGCTTGTACATAGGATATTTGTGTTTGTCTACTAATATCTATTTATCTACCTATCTAGTTATCTCTTTGCATGGATAAAATTTATTCTAATACAACTCCACAAGTTTGTATTTATTTATAAAGTGGAAAAAGTAAGTAGTAATTTTACCAGCAAAGAAAATCTATTTGGAGGTTTTCTCTTGATGGCAGTTTCTTCTAGAATTTTCATCTTTAATACAATGTGGGATGTGAAAGTACACATGTACCCAGTGGAATCATAATCCATTTTAGTTGTTCAAACAACGTCATTCTATCAAAGGACTTTTGATTTCAGAGCCTTTTCACTGTGTGGTACTGAACTTTTTTTTTACTGCAGCAATATGTTTTGTGTTTCATTCCAGTCCATTTTATACCCACTGTCTCTTATAATTACATGTTATTTACTGTATTGCATATAATCATCTACAATTTGTATTGTTACATTTATTTAACACATTTTAGAGCCAATGCACAGATAACTGCAAAACAAAAAGCAAAAATTGACCTTCTCTTTTCTGTCCCCATCACAATTTCTGATCCTTCCCCAGTACTCCAAAAGCAAAAACAATTTGAAAATCGGGGGATAGACCTTTCTGCTTTTATCAAATGAAGATTCCTGTTTGTCAAACCTGTTGTGTGATTTGGCTCTTTGTTGAACTCCCAGAGCTATTTATACAATACAGCGCAATGTGGTTGCTGCAGGCATAGGCAATTGTTTTTCTGTGTAGGTGGCCTAGAAGGAATTCAATTAGAAGAATATCTGTGAACATTTGCTATTTTACTAAGCATTTGGAGGAAGAAAGAGATAGTATATAGTTTCACTGCCTGCATGTAGTTATAATCCCAAAACACATACAAAGACGATGATTAACAGCAGAATAATTTCCATCACTGAATAGGATATTGTGCCAGACACTATTCTGTAGATCCTCCTCTATGCATGCTTTATCAAGTCATGATTTTGAGCGTGAAGAATTTTAAATAATTTGAGTTTAGTTTTTTGAAAGATTACAGTCTTTCTCTGACATTTGACAGAAAGTGGGAAGGTAAATACTGAACTACAGAATAACAGCTCCCTTCAGCACATCCTGATTGCTTACAGAGACTTGTGTCTAGACTCACAGGAGCCTGTGCTAAACACAAGATTTCTTTCTATCACCTTTGTTTATGAAACCAGATGAAAATGTTTGTGAAACTGTGAAGATATCCAGAGATAAAATTCAGCCATTTCATGGACCTTGAAAAAGGCAATGCTGACCCTGGTGTCTTATTACAGAGGGAAAAAGTAGACCCACCTGTAATCTGTCGCGCCTACACCTAGTGACAACCTAAGCACAGCACCCCCTTTTTCCTGAAAATCTTTCCAGGCAGTCTGAAAGGGCTGCACTCTGTCATTCTAGCCTGTGCACATCCTCTGGGCTGACGATCCCAGTGTTTTACCCCGGAAAAAGAGGCTGGCAGATGCAGATTTACAGCTCCTCAGGTATGAAACAGTCAAAATGCCAGCACACTTAGCACTAAATAAACACTCTTTATGTTGAAAAGACAAACGATTTCAGGTATCAGTAGGCAGTAACAGGAGTTAACAGCAGTATCAGCAGCTAATTTTTAAAATAATCTGCAAAATACATTTTATTTTTGCAAAGGAAAAAGACGGTTGGTTAGTTGCACTTAAGAATTTGTTCATGTAGTAAAAGAGTACTGATGAGTAACAGAATATACAATTTTATTTGTGCTTCACTTTTAAGAAAAGAAAAAAAAAAAGATAAAAGATTCCATGACAAAATATTAAGTAAATAAGCCCGTTTGTTAGGTGAATGAAATCTGATCTAAATAAAAGATCTTTGCAATTGTAACTAAATATTAGATGCTGACTTATTTATTTTATTTTTGCGACCTAGCTCGCAGAATATTTTTCATGCAACACATGCAAATTGTTCCTGAGAAGAATAAGATTACAATAAGAAGCTCTTTTATGTCTCAGTTTTCCATTACAATGATTTTTCAGTAAAAATCCTTTTCTAGGTATTAATGAAGATAACTCTTTCATTACTTGCATAATTTTCCAATCTGTATTGTTAGCAATAAATAGCAGGGCAACTGATTAGAAAGCATTTTGCCCTTTGACTTTCACTAAAAAAAAAAAAAAAGAATTATGTTTAAATGATGAGTTGGACTCAATCATGATAATGGTGGACAGTAATTATCTTATAAGAGATGTTGGCATAAATTATTACATGTATTGACATATATTTTTCAGGTTGAGTATATTACTGAGGGGCTAAATATTACAATGAATATTAAACCCCTTATCCTCCTTATTAGAAAAATGTAAGATATATTGTACAAGGTCCATGAAGCATATTTAAAAGAGAAATAAAATATTTAGTTTTGTTCACTCAGATTCAGCATAGAAAAGAACAGTACTGCATAGAGGCTTTCATTTTGGGTTGGGTTTTCTATTTTTTTCAGCAAGGAAATGGCTTGACTGCATTACTTAGGAGTACAACTGGACCAAAATATTAATTTCTTGGCCAGTGAAGACTTTTTCATAACATCTATCCATCCCACAACACCCTGTGTGTCAAATTAAAATCAAAATTCATAATCCTAAAAGCTTTCATAACCTCAACCCCCTTTAATGGCAGAACCATTAATGATGTTGTCATCCATTTGAAATATAATGTTCTGATGTAAATTTTTTGTATTTTAAGCATTCAAAGTAGGCATTCAGGCAGCATCCATGTGGACACTCTTGAGAAAGCCATAAGGCCACTTCCCTCTCAGTGTGATGGGTCTCCCATGGAAATTCATACAGCACTCCAGAAAAGATGGTATAGACAGTCAGAAATGTGACTGTGGGAATGTTCTCAGTACATCTGTAGCAGGACGCAGCTCATGTAGTCCTTGAGTTCAACAATAATAAATTGAGAGATGAATACCTGAAGTACAGTAGCAATTGCTAATAATCACCTAATTTATGTACTCTTCTACATAATACTAGAAAGACTTAATAATTTGGAATGTTCTAGGGCAACAAGAGGTAGGGACAGAATAATTTTTTGTGTTTTTCAGTGATTACAATTCTGGAAATGTAGTACTATAAAACCAAAAACATGCTGTTAATCTGGAGGTGAGCATTGCTTAAGTCAAACCAGTAGAATGATTTTCAGTAGTATGAGGAAGCATATTCTATGTGTAAAAAGGCAGCTTCAGGAATACCAGATCTTTTTCACAAAACAACTGACTGTTTTACCTCTCTGATGAACAAACTACACTGCTCAAGGCATGCCTAACCTGGGGTTATCTACTACAGTCCTCCTGAATCATGTAAAGCAATAATCTCATATCAGAAATCTTGGACTCACATTACCCAAGGTCTGAAAAGAAAGTTAGTGTAGATGAGTTATGAGCATTTTCAGGCTACAGGATGAAAAATGAGGGGGTTCTTTCAAAATACGACCCATAATTATAGATTGTGACTTCCATTTTTCGTTAGTAAATACATCTGAAACTTCTCTTCCTCTGTTTCCTGCATGAGATTGGACTGAAGGAGGGAATTTTAGGGTTCTCCCTCTTTGTGACTCTTTCTTTACATGCTCATTTCATTCTCTGGTCTGTACCTTCTGATTATAGAGTTTTTATGTTGTGCCTTTCAAATTCAGCTCCCCATTTCCTGTGAGAATGCTGCTTTGCCCTGAATCCTTTTAAAAGATGCCTTCCTTTAGAGTATGTCCATGATTTTCTGGAATAGTGGATCATTCTTCACCATACAGAAATGGTGGTTCACATAATTTGATCAAGAAGCTTCAAAACTGCCTTTATACCTGTTAACTCTTTTTGGTTTTTAGTAGCTCGAAACAGTTGAATGATGACCCTTTGCAGCACTGCAGGATTGTGGTAAGCAACTAACTTTCTGATATATAAGGACAGTAATGTTATCTTAAAATTTACTTCTATGTTGATATTTGTCTTCATAAAACTTCAACATTGCTATTAAACAGATAATAGTTATCACTTGTGACCCTCAGAAAGTGCAAAGAGCATTCCATACTCATGTAGCTTGATGGCTGTTTCCACATATTTCCTTATTTACTATGGTGTGGCTTAATCTATAGCATACTATAAAGCTAAAATTAATTTTGCAGGGAATTACTCATGCCCCTGTTCAGATGTGATGTAAGAGGAAAACACATGTGTTTGCAGACTGATATTAACCCCATAAAAAAGACCATTTACTTGTAGGAAAATCATCTAACAGGCATTGTTCAAACTGAGGCTGAGGAACAATGACAGTTTTGTGCTGTATGGCACAGTATTTTATTACATTATAAATTCTTGATGCAGTGACATCAATACTCATCTTCTCTGGTACAATACAGAAGTCATTGCAATTACAAACAAAGCCTTCCACAAGTGGCTGTTGTACAGGATTGTGTATAAAAAAATCAATATTAGCAATTTAGATGAAAAATGCTAAATGAAAAAGAGAGTTATTAATGCAATATAATAAAATCTTTTAAAATGTGCCACTGCTTCTTTTAGATATTTTTCTTTTTTTTTTTTTTTTATTTTCTGCTCTCAGGGGATCAAGGCAATGACATTATAAAGAAACGTTACCTCAATAGCCTCATATGCCACTCTAATTTTAGATGCTCATTTTCAGGCTCCTGTGGATTTTGACTGAATTAGCTGCTTAGAAATATCAGTTATCTGCTTTTTGCTTGAAACCCATGTGTTCTTCCTAAAGAACCTTTTTTTCTTTTTTACAGGACTGCTGTATACAGCACCCTAAAAGTACCTATTCTCCTGAAATGGGAATTAAAACCCTAAAATAACGTTAAATGTATTCCTTGTTACAATTAATTGTAGGTAGCAATTGTGAAGAGGAAAGGACAAACATACTCTGCCTAGGTGTTACAAGGTCAGAGACAAATTCTGGAATTTTATCTGTGGCTTGGGCTGATTATTTTGAATGAGTTTATATGGGCTGTAAAACAAGACAGAGGAAAGGAAAGTTGTGGTAAATTATATGATTTTTTAGAAATGCATAAGAGTGACAAAGAAAACATGGAAGTCATTGTGATTCTGTGTGCTTGAGGCAATAAGTAAGCAGAGTCACTCTGAAAAGCTGTTGCTGATTTTTGTTGCTGGGCTTTTTTAAAGGTACATTATCCTAGATGTCTTTTGCTCAGTAATCTTTTCTCATCCAACAGCCTGTAAGATGAGGGGTCTGTGGCTGGACAGTTAGGAAAATGTGATGGAAATTTCCAAGCTGCTTTGTTTCTCTTTATGGTAAAAGAATCTTTAGGCGTGGAGAGACTGCTGAGATGTTAATTTCCAGAGAAAACAACATGTCCTTTGCACATGATATGATCCCTTAATGAAAGGCTGTAGATGGCGCAAAAGAAGAAAACCAGCTATTTTCTTGTGGCAATACATATTCTTCCAAAATGAATATGCAGTGTAAATCTACATTATATATATATATTTGCAAAAGAACAGTAAAATATTATGAACTGTCATAATTTTCTGTCCCTAAATCAAAGCATTCAATGATAATCTCTGACAAAAATATCTAAAATAAGAAGATAATTTATGAACCACATGCAGTCAAAACCAGAATAAGCAATAACCTACTGTCCCATTTTGTTACAAGTTGGGCTCAAGACTATATATTACTAATTATTATCTACACATCAAGTGTTTTAAAGTCTTTTTAAAGCACAAAACTTAACTTCTGAAGAAATTTAAAAGGCACTGGGCTATATAGATAACAAATTCAAGAAATTTAACACTTCCCTGCAAATTTTCCAGTCCTTGGGGAAAACTTAGCACCTTCTCTGAAAAATCACCTTTTTTGCCATTGTCTAGCTACTTTTACACACTTACAGAAAGAGGTATATTCTCTTTTTAGACAGGTTTCTCCAATGCTTCAGGTCTGGGAGTCTGATTGCTGATTGCTGCAGACTGAACATTATTTGCTTTCACCTAGCAAGTACTCTGAAATCTTGCACTGTTTTCCTCTCCTATGTTCTTGTGGAAATCTTCAGGAGCTCAGCCAAAGTGTGATAGTTCACAGCAGTAGGATTAGCAAAGAAGACACATTCTATAAAATATTCAAGACTCGGGCAGTCCTCAAAGAACTTCTTGTAACCCACTGGTAGATGTGTGCTATTGCACCTGTTCCACAGAAAATTAATGTCTTATGCGTGTTTCAGGACTATCTTACCAGATTAAGTAATTTTAGCTCGGGAGCTCCTAAGTGTGTTAGCTAAGATACAGGGCATTTTCTAAGCTGTTTCTCTGTCTTTTGGATGAACTTAGTGTCTCTTAACATTGTGTTTATGTGGCTCTCAGGTGAGCATATCTCATACTAGCTCTTCAGTAGTGACACTGGCATTCTTCATACTGCCTGTCTTTATCAGTTAGTTTTAGGGACATGGTTCATACTAGTGACTTCTTCACTGTGCTCCTGAAGCAGTAGTCGAGAGGCAGAGACAGACGGTTTATGTGCTTTTCTATAAATGAACTGAATTCCTGTGAGATAATAGGTTCATGATACACATGCTTCTGAGTACATT
The DNA here is from genome assembly GCA_032466535.1 of Forpus xanthops. Lineage (NCBI taxonomy): Eukaryota > Metazoa > Chordata > Aves > Psittaciformes > Psittacidae > Forpus > Forpus xanthops. The sequence continues at coordinate 43,718 of JASSUY010021266.1, read as the reverse complement.
AGGCACTGCTGAGTGTTTTAGATGTTCAGAACCCATCATAGTTAAATCTTGAGAGGCATTTCTAGAGAGTCCTCATTCTTGATGTCCTCCCTGATTTTTAGAGTACCTAGGTTCAGTCCGTGATAAATAGTTATTCCTGTAAACAGAGTACTTAGAGGTAGTTGGTATTATTCAAAATGAGGAGAGATGACAAAACCAGTATCATGGTGAGTGCAAGAAATAAAAATTCTTCCTAACCAAATCCAAATGAAACTGAAAAGAATTTATTTAGACACTTGGCTGCACAAAGTTAGTTGCTCAGGTTAAATGAGTTGATTAAATGCCCATGTACAAGACTTTTTTGGTTTTGTCCATGATTTTAGAAAGTTATTAAACTTTCAAGCACTTTTGAGGTATCTCATTTTTGGTGTAACCCACTATGTCCTCTATAGTCTAGGAAAGGACTGATGGTTACATGCAGTAAGTGGTAATTCTTGTGGTTTTGACGAGTGCTTAGATAGCCCTCATCATATTTGCTTAACTACATGAGAAACCAGTTTTATATTAAGCACCTCCAAGCTGAGTTCCAGCAACATCTGCTCCTTTCCATTTTTGTGAAGAGAAGTCACTGAGTTTCTTGCCATCCATGAACTGAACTTTATTTTGATTTTTATTTTTATTTAAAATGATTTATTAATTCTTCATTTAGCAAATGTTAGACATTTTCAAAGACTTTGAATAACATGAAATTAAAATGATGGCTATTCTCTACTTAAAATCATCCTCCATTTGAACCATCTGAAATGGCTTAACAAAGTAGATCAGATGATGCTTTTTTTCAAAATCTAAAGGGTTACCCAGTCTTGGATATATAGAGAAGGAGATGGAAGCTTTATCCTCTAAATTCTCTACTTTATTACAGATTACCACAAATACAAAATCACTAGTAGCAAATAAACTATTGCAACAATCACCAATAGCAAGTATGCTTATGGTGATTTATTAATGAAGCAAATCTACCTATAGATAAATTTGATTGGAAGAAGAGGCCAAAAGATCAACAAAGTAGCAGACAAGAATCCCTAAAGATGATCCACGTTGTGGAGTCTGGACTCAGCTAAGTGTCCCTGGTGAGAGTCCAAGATCTCATAGCAAGTTCATATCAAATTCAACCTGTTTAGGAAAAACCACATACAGCATGGAAGTTTCTCATAGAGGCAGAGAGACTTCACTTTTGGATAAAAATTAAGTCCTTTTTATAACACAGGGATATAGGGGAGTGTAGAACATCCTATTTCAAGCAGCCAATAGCTCATTTCTAGTTTACACCTGTAACAGATGATAGATGACTATGTTTTCTGTCCCTTCAGAGGGATTTTACTTTTTCAGACTGTTTTCTACCTCTTCAGATAATAAGTTGCCACTACAGTCCCTTGTATTGGTGGTATCTCAGGAAGTCTGGTGTCTAAGTACCTCAGCTGTACTTCAACTACAAGAGGCCAGTTGCACTTTTCAACGATGTTTCTGGTTCCCCTGCTGACAGTTCCAGGCTGGCAGGCCTTTCTTTGTCAGTATTTTACAGCAGACATTTTTCTTTTGCTCAAAATTTTCCCTTTCTAACCAGACCACCTTTATGTTTGCTCACATTACCTTAAGGAAAGAATTAGGGGCAAAATTATTTCCTGCTGTGTCTCCAATCAGTCCAGTAACATCAAACTAGAGATTAATTTTGTCCAGAGTTTGTTAGGATGTACTATTAGGTTTCTAAAAATGAAAAAATAACAAAATCTCATATTGATTAAGCGTTCATGAATACTTGAAGTGTAGGGGACATGTACAATAGCAGTCTTGCAGACAGGTACTTTTTAGCTGACTGTGGGATTATTCTATAATATTGTTATGTAGTATGATTAATGCATACATGTGTATGTTTGGGCTTAAAAAGCTATTAGGAGGACAACAAACATATAAGTCCCTTATCATGGTCTTTTTTGTCAGACAACTGTGGGAAAGTTCTTTTCTGAACTTACCCTCATCATCTTCAAAAGCATAACATAAATTTCAGGTTACATTCTCTTCACAAGCTTAGCTTTGCTTGCAGTTTCTCCTTACAGTTCCTTTGATAACACACCTAAGAAGATAAATGTACCTTGTGTACTGACAGTTGTGGTGACTGGACTGGTACTGGTGATAATATTAATATTAGGAAAGGAACAACACAATCACAGGGTTTTTTTTTCTCACTACATCATGGGAAAGATTTCAATAAGTGATTATACATGGGATTGATATACCATTCTGAAATGTGTGCATGTGTGTGTGTTCAACCTCATTTTGGGGAAGCAAGAGACATAAGGAACTTTTCTATGAGGGTGCTAAATTGGATGAACTGTTTTGATATGTCTGTGGTGCACTTTCAGGATGTGAGCTTTTAACATGCAGGCTTCAAAGAACAATCCATAAGGACTGAGATCAGTTGCAGCTCGGTTGTAAGCAGTGTTTCTTTTCTGCTAAATCAGGATATATGGAGATACTGACCAGTTGGAACGAGATGATAGAATGTCAATGAGCCTGGAGGAAAGGCTCAGGCATGATGAGTGGATGTTTGTTACCTATTTCCCTCCTTGTTTAGGGATGGAGTCCTTTGGGTCTGAGGCTGTGAGTGTCATCAGGAAGGAAGAAATGGGAACAGTAGAAAGAGTAGGATGCTGAGTATGTATGGTATTAAGCCTGGCTGGGAGTTGTGCACTAGAGTAAGATTTTGGTGGGCAATCTGGGGGCTGACTTATTTTAACAACCAGTAAAATCTAGCAAAGACCTGAAATAAAAGATGAGTAAAAGCTTTTTCACATACACAAGCCCATACATGGGCACAGCCTGACACTGCTTGATTTCTCATGAGCACTGCTCAAGGCTACTACAGCAAAAAATTCATGCAGCTCCAAAACAGGGAATATGGGACCTGCCTTTATTTAAAGGTGTTATCTCCTTAATGGCAGTCTGCTATCAATTTTGGGAGATTAGAAACATTCTATTGTACCCCTGGTGCGTAGCCCCTGCCGTAGACAAAGACATGGGACTTTGATACATGTAATATTTGTGTTAATGAAAGCATTGTTTGCCTTTTGAAATGCCATACCTTTGATTTAAATGAGATACTAAAATTGACCTATATTATCCTCTTCCCCTGTTGTATTTGCATGGTGGACATTATAAACATCTTAATTTAATGCGAATATTACTCTAATTGAAGCTGCTACCTAGGAGTGCTGAAGCAGCAGATGCAGACTTGCTAATTATGAAAACACAGAATACCCGGCAAACGAAATATAATCCATCATAAACAACATAAGAGCCTAAAGAAAGACAATAATTTAAATGGAATGGAATATGCTTCCCTGATGTGTCACTTTCAATCACACACTGTCTCATTTAGAACATGAATTTCCCTCAGGGCTTCTGCAATTTATAAGACTTGCTGACTATTCATGCCCCGGTAGTGTCCATTCTCTCATTTCTTTACAGGGTATTTAAGTGAATAGTGTTCATTAATGTTAATAGAAGAGCTTCAGATAAATTCTTTCAAAACAGTATTCAAAAAAAGCATTTTCTTGGTTTTGCCATGTAAAACCTGCATATAAGCTGTCTTCCACTACCTGAACTGAATAAGAAAGCTGTGTATTTACAAAAACATGTCCTTCTTTCAGCTGAAAAGTGCATCTGGTCTGGCAGTGAGTTTCCAGGAGGACAACTGAAAATTCAGCATTTTTGTGCAGGGTAAATTCTGACATGCTGAAAATGCTTACCTTGTGCTTCAGGACAGTGCAGTGCCTGGAATCTATTCTGCGAGCAAACAGACGAAAAAAGTTTTGGTTTTGAATATCTTCACCTGGTTTCCCAGGGGAAAAGTAAGAAATAAGTCTATGGCTTTAAAGATTGCTTTTCTTCCACCTGTAGGGAAAGCAGGTGGGCAGCTCTGAAATGCTGTCTCAGATGAGAGTTCCCAGTGCTGCTGGAATGACAGGATTATGATGGAGCAGAGATGTAGATATTGAAATGTCCTGGGCTGGGCTGCTCAGGACCTGGTATCTTCAGCTGCTGATTTATGAAGCTTTGATTCATTAGTAATCTGTCAAGAGAGACAGCAGAGACATGCCAAAATCCTACCATATTTTGCATAAATGTTTGTGAATGCCAATCACTTACAAAACATAATTTCCTTAGAAATAATTTCTTTTCTTTGGTCAGAACCTCTCATGGCAGGTCTGAGTACTAGGCTTATGAAAATATTTTGCCAAGGCCTAAAATGGCAACCTCTAATCATGTACTTCTATGGCTTGATCTGCACATGGCATTGCATCTATGCACAGATGGTGTCTCTAGAAAAGTGTTTCCCTGCTGTAGGCATTCACTGGATCAGCACAAGAACTCAGATGAATAAAGGCAGCTTTTCTGGGCTGTGCATCATTAACACAGGGCTCTAACTAAAGAGGCAACTGCCAAGTTTTGATTCCTCATTTATGTTTAACATACCTACAGGAATATGAGGGGTATGAACCCCCCATTTCCCATTTTAGTGTTCTATTTGGAGTTGTGCAAAATGGGCTTAAGCTATTACTTATGTGGAAAATTCTCACCCGGATGTATATCAGATCTAAGCTGCACAGCAATAACTGATTAGAAAATGCTGTCAGTATTGTGACCTGATGAATTAAACAAGATTCCTGTATGCAGCTATTCACTAAAGTCTCTCCTCATCCTCCTGAAACTCATAGTCTTGTGCTTTTGCTTCCTTGGCCTGAGGGCATTGTGGAATCAATCATGCAGCATGTGCATCCAATAAATCCATCTGTACAGATCAAGGTGCAGGAGAGTGGAAAAAGCTACTATGGCACAGTTTCTTTGCCTCTCATTCCCTCACTGGTGTTTGTTCTCACATATATAGTAAATCTAACAAAGAAAATGGGAGAAATGCACTTCTCCTATCTTTCCATTGGCTTATTATTTTCCTTATTACACATTCCCCATTGTACTGGTACATTAGTTGCCTCAGGTTTCTGAAAATGTCTACTTTGTCCTTTGAGAGTAGTTGGAATTGCATGCTATCTATCTTAAGCATCATCTTGCAATTTGAGAGAAAGCCCACAGGACTAAATATTAAGATTTACTAGTGTGACGTAACACCCCCCCCCCAAAAAAAAAAAAAAAAAATCTTATAGTTGGAGATGTCCAGCAGAATGAATAAAAGCCTTTGTTCTTGGCCATGATTCTGCATAATCTACACAGGCAAACTCCTGAACATAAAGGGGTACCATTAGGTCAACAGTGATAAATAGTGGTTGATGCTTGGAAATTGCTTAGTGCTAATTAAACCTCAACTACTATAATTAGTTTATTTGCTTATTTCTGGTACCTTTTGTGGTTTAGTTATTGATTTTATACATACAGGGGTGGTTTAGACAAGGATATTGAATCAGAGGTTTTATGTTCCCTGAGGACCTTCTACTGAACCATGCAATAATATATAGTGCAATCAGAGCAAGGTAACTGAAATAACAGCATCTTAAAAGGACTTGTTTTTCAGTTGTCTTGGAAATTTATTGGTTTCAAGACAATTTTAAGGAATGAAGTTATTTCTTCTTTCTCAAAAAGGGAAGAAATAGTCTTAACAAATATTTACTGTGTCATTTCCTTTCTCCTTTTCCACAGTTTTTGTCTTGTGAATAATTTCTATGTTGCTACTCATAACACTACCACTTTATTGGACTGCAGTGTAAGTACTAGGAAACATAATAAAATCAGGCAGACTTTAAGTTGGACAATTATATAATAATTTTATTGATTTAAATCTTCTTAGAAGTTATTTTTGACCAGCTCTGCTTCTCAAGAAACAAGCTTCCTTCTGCTGTTTTTATCTTCAGTATATGGTTTGTCTGAAATCAAAATGAGTAAAATAATGTCTTCTTGCAAAGCAAAATACCAAAAACATGCCTGGAATATCTATATAGAATGTTCAGCAAGTTCTAATAAGCACTAAGGAGTCATACAATCATAGAATACTTAGGGTTGGAAAAGACCTTTAAGATCATCTAGTTCCAACCCTCCTGCCAGGGCCACGGACACCTCCCACTAAACCACGCCACCCAAGGTTCTAGCCAACCAAGCTTTGAACACCACCAGCTATGGAGCATTCGCAACTTCCCTGGGCAACCCATTCCAGTGCCTCACCACCCTTACAGGAAAGAATTTCTTCCTCAGATCCAATCTAAACTTCCCCTGTTTAAGTTTGAACCCATTACCCATTGTCCTATCATTACAGTCCCTCATGAAGAGTCCCTCCCCAGCACCCCTATAGGCCCCCTTCAGATATTGGAAGGCTGCTCTCAGGAGAGCAGTGCAGGCGCTCTCTACACCCCGAGCTCTGCACCACAACCTCCCCTCCCATCAGCTCTGTCTGGGTGCCTACACTGCCCACAGCCGGGGCAGCCAGAGCACAGCTCCCAGGCTGGACCCTGCTCATACGGCCAGTGCTCACCATCCCGCTCGCCTGCCTGTGCGAACTGCCTCGAACCCGCCTTAGTTGCCGCACCCCTAGTCACTCTCCCCCCCTAGGTCAGGTTTTACCCACTCAGTGCTGGTGCCGCTCCTCCTGTCACTGCCCCCTCTGAGCCAGCTCCTTCCGTCCGCTGAGCTGCCGGCTCCTGGGCAATCCCTGTCGAGGGCCCGAGGCTCCCTCAGTGCTTGCTGATGCTCTGAGTGGAAGCTTCTGGACGCTGGGCCTCCCCCCGATCAGGCGCTGCAGGCGTCCGCTCTCAGGACAGTCACCTCAGCCATAGGCCGAAAATGGCAGATAGAGAAATTAACATAGCTCCCCCCCTTTTTTTTTTTTACAGGGTAAAGTAATTCTTCTCAGGAAATAATTATTCCTATGTAACAAGGGTTTAAGAATTGTTATCATTATCATAGATCTTCAGACAGCCACCTTCGAAAGGCACTTGTGCTAGGTCCATGATAATTCTCTTTACTTGTTACCACAAATGACTTAGCCAGCTAGGTTCTTGTTTTCTTAATAAAACAGTGAGACTTTTGGGCAATCTTTGTAACACATGGGAAAAAGTGAAACACTTCACAACAAAAAACCTAACTAGTACACTAAGCAAAAAGCAAACAAAAGTCCAGCTCCTCACCTGCCCCACATAAGCAAATAGAATGGCTCTTAAATACCATCCTACACGTGACTCGATTAAGATTTCTGTCTAAGATGAAGTGAGTGCATCAAACTCTCTTTTGAAACTCTGGACCCCTTTCTCTTTTTTTCCGTCTCCCAAGTCAGTGATCACTTTTGTTCACTTTTGTCTCTCAAAGTGTGCCTGATAGTGCTGATCTATGCAGGAACATGGTTGATGACCAGAGCATAAAAGCAGAATGTTGAGAAACTACATCTCAGTTCCTCTTCTTGCCTAGGAGGAATTCAAATTCACATACCTCCCTAGAAGTGCAGTGACAGAATAATAGAATCATAGAATCATAGAATAGTTAGGGTTAGAAAGGATCTTAAGATCATCTAGTTCAAAGCCCACTGCCACAGACAGGGACACCTCCCACTAAACCATGTCACCCAAGGCTATGTCCAACCCGGCCTTGGACGCTGCCAGCAATGGAGCATTCACAACTTCCCTGGGCAACCCATTCCAGTGCCTCACCTTACTGTAAAGAATTTCTTCCTCAGATCCAATCTAAACTTCCCCTGTTTAAGTCTGAACCCATTACCCTTTGTCCTCTCACTACAGACCCTCATGAAGAGTCCCTCCCCAGCATCTCTATAGTCCCCCTTCAGATATTGGAAGGCTGCTATGAGGTCTCCATGCAGCCTTCTCTTCTCCAAGCTGAACAGCCCCAACTCTATCATCCTATCTTCATAGAAATAATGTTCTATCCTTTTTATTGGTGGTGTGCTTCAGTACAGGAAATGAAGATTTCTTGAACACAAGGAGAGAAGAAAGAGTAAGTGTAATTTTTGCAGTGGGCTTCCTCCCAGGGCAGCCTTAACTAGTGCGCTGTGTTTTTTTAAGTCTCATCTGCAGAACTTCAGATGTTGTGGGTGGGATGTAGCCCTATACAAAACTACCTACAGACCACTGATAAATGTAACTCTCCTGACTGATGTGAGTCTCTGAAGGGCAGCTAACCATGGTTCTCCTGCTCAAGTGAGAATTTCTCTTTGAGGCGCATGCATTTTCAGTTCTAGCTCTTGATTTATGTAATCCAAGTTTCTAATCCAATGTCACTAGACATACTAGTGCTTTGAATTAATATATTGACACAGAACATATCCTTACACGCTTGCATTTTCTGGGAAATGGAGTGCTCACGTTTATGTGGTGAAGAATCTGTAATACATTCCCCTTTGCAAGTAAATTTCTACCTTTTCAGTATTTGTTCTTCCTTTTGTCATGTATGCATTCTTGAATTTACTGATTTCCAGTTTTATTACCCTATTGCTTGTACACTTCTTAACGTGAATAGTATCTTCATGGTTTGACTAAAAAAAAAAATAAAATAAAAGTTTATTTTTATGTCTTTTTCTTATATGTGCCTTGATTCTGGCAACTAAGGTCTTTGGGGGAAAGTCTTTCTAGGAAGGAGGTTATGTTGAGTGGTTCTTGGTTCTGACATAGTTATAACTTCACTATTGTGTTATGTTCTCCCAAGTTTTATTTGCTGTTAGATGTCCTCTTACTTTAAACTTATTTGATCAATGCATAATCTTGTTGGGACTTTGAGGTCTCTGAATTTTTTTGTCCTCAAAGTCAGATCTACTAATAGTGATAAGAATTCTTCCTATTCTATATCATTCTGATTGTGATTTAGTTAACTGATCACCTTGCTGCTGATCACTTTTGTGTTAACATTTCTCATAATTTTCTTAACTGAAACATGCTGCTTTATTATTTAACATAGATATAAAAGGTATCATCCACAACTTTTGATTTGTAATAATGAATGTAATTAACTTTTATGCATATAATCAAAGTTTGTATTCCAGGCAGAAAGTTCAGTATCCTTTAAACTATTTTAATGCTTTTATTATGCATATAGCTTTAACCTGCTATGGTGACATCTTTATTTATTTTTAGTGGTCTGCCTGTCAAAAGACAATGAATTATGTCTTTTTATAAATACATATGTTTTTGGAAGGTAGTACTCAGTACTTGTGCATTGTCTGGTGACTGATTTACTTCTGTGGGTATTCGTGCTTTGTGGGTATTGCTGATATATTTTGGATAACCTGCTTTGAAGGTGTGGGCTGTTTATCACCTGTTTACTTTAAATTGCCATTAGTTCTGTTCTTTTCAGTTTGGTCAACGAGCATATTTAATCTTTTTTAGCCATTCTATAAGGTTTACATGGCAAGGCTTTCTTAGTGGGGGTGACAGGGTGACCTTCATGAGAAAAGGCCAGGGCTACCCCATGACAGACCTGTCACAGGACACAGCTGAGCCCCGCAGCGAAGCTGGGGGCACCTCTGTGAAAATACTTAAGGAAAGAAAGCAGCAGACAGGGAGAGAAAGGGGAAAAAAAGATTGAAAACCAACAAAAGCAACAGCAAGGTCAGAGGAGGACACTCTATGGTGGGGCAGACACCGTTTGCCCCTGAAGAGACTGTGGCCAGTGTAGGGCCCATGACGGAGCAGGTACTTCCCTGGAGATACTGCAGTCATGGATGAGCCTGTGCTAGAGCAAGTAGACCCCATGAGAGACTGCAGTCTCTGGAGAATCCACACTGGAGAAGAGAAAGTAAGAAGGAAGGAGCAGCAAATACAAACCTCTACCTGCTGAACACAGTGCCCCTATGCTGCCCTTTGCCTCACTGAAGAGACTGAATGTAGCTTGTGGAAATAGCAAGGGGAGTGTGGAGGTTATTTGGAGTGAAATTGAACTTGGGAAAATGGGAGAATAAATGTTTTTCCCAAGTCTGTGTTTATTTCTTTCTTCTTTTTTTTTTCTTTCTTTTTTTTTTTTTTCCCTACTACATGAATTGTTAATTAGATACTTATTTTGATTGTCAATAAAGTAAGCTAATTTCTTCAGGTCAAGTCTGTTTTGCCCACGATGGTAAGTGGTAGGATATTCACATACCTTTATCTTGACCCAACAAGGTTTCTTGTTCTTGTTCTTATTTTCTGCCAGTCCATCAGGGCAGTGGCTGTGTGCATATCTGTTAGCCAAGACAAATCCACTACAGTCACCCAAGAAAATAACAAAAGTTTTTGAAGCAGAATACCTATTAAAGAAGTGTCTTAAGTAGCACTTTTGATAAAAGAAATTATTTGAACTAAATCTCATTGCTTTGAAGAAAAAAGAATATACAAACATTACAGAAGTATTACGGAAATAAGTATAAACTGTGTAGATATGCCAGAACAACGTTCCACCAGAGTTATGGCACTTCATCTATCTTCCTTCTGAAACAGTAATACTTGCAAATTACATTTATAACTTTTTTTAATAAAAACCATGACATTCATGTTGACTCTGCTATTTGGATTGTGTTTACAGCATTTTTAAGTTGAAAGAATACCAAAGAAATCTTTCATTTCAGGAAGCACTGCTTAGGATTCTTTTAAGATGTTTCCTGTGCCTGCATATGCAGAATCCTGAAACCTCATGGACACCATTTCTCTTAAATCCACAACATTTCTAAAATTCTGTTAAGACTGTGGTTAAAAAACCGAAAAAAGTCAATGATATTTAATTGTGTATACAGTTTTTATCGGATGATTTTGTATTTTTTTTTGATTCTTTATGAAGCATGAGAGCTTTTTTTTTTCATAACAATATTTGAGGTTTATTTGAAGAGAACAATTTGTAAGACAGGAAGAAGAAATTAATGTATTCTTTTTCAGGCCTGATGTACAAGACTATGGGCTGGGACATTTCAGAAACAGAGGTTTCTTTTTTTGCGTTTGATGGATGCTTAAGAGATCAATTTATCACCTTTCAAGTCTAAAAACCTCTTCAATATTCAGTTTCTCAGGTTTTGGTATCCTGTACGTTCTGGTTCAATAGACCCAGTTGTTCTCCAGACACCCACAGAGCTTCCCCAGGCAAAAAAAAAAATAAAGCCAGCAACAATGAAGAAAATACTTGATATTTTTTAAAAGGAAAATAACCCCAAACATCTTAACCTCGCTGCCTACACACTTAACAGGATTTTATTACATAAACTGCTGAAACAAAAAGTAGTGTAAGCATTTCCCAAATAGCTTGTTTCACACCCTTCCATTTTTATCATCTATTATTCTTCTTAAGTAAATTACATGCTAACCTTTCAGTCTTCCTGGATGACGTATTTCGTTCCTTAAGCAAAAACAGTGTCTTAGTTTCTGATAATGTGTTTCTGTACTGTTTATTCAGTGCCTAGATTGGCTTCAACATGGAAACACTGAGTCTGAGTCTGTTTTCACTAGTATGGCTTTGTACCTCGGCTACTCTGTTACGCTTCTCAGCTTTCCCCATGTGTCTTTGCATGACATTGACTCTGGCAGTGCAGCCATGCCCTGCTGGCAAACCAGACAATTTGGTAGGCTAGTGAAAAGTTAGAGAAGTTACTTCCAGTTTGCCCTCTTAATGATGCTTGGCTCATAATAAGAAGCATCTGTGTTTTCAGCCATCACAGGATAGGGTTGTGGTTTAAACCCAGTCAGACACGCAGCTTCTCTCTCACTCCCCCCTTTCCTCCATCCTGCTCCCAGAGGGATGGAGGGGGGGGGGGAGAATCAAAAGAATGTAACTCCTACAGGTTGAGATAACAACAGTCCAGTAACTAAGGTATAACACAAATCACTGCTGCTACCACCAATATTGTAAGTGAAATAACAAAGGAAGAGAATACAACCACTCACCACCCACTGACCGATACCCAGCCCAACCCAAGCAGTGATCTAACCCTTCCAGGTAACTGCCTCCAGTTTGCATACTGGGCATGATGTGCTGTGGTATGGAATGTCTCTTTGGTCATCTTGGGTCAGGTGTGCTGTTTCTGCTTCCTCCCAGCTTCCCCTCCTCCCTGGCAGAGCATGACTCAGAAAATCCTTGGTCAGAGTAAACATTACTGAGCAGCAATTAAAAACATGGATATTGTCAGCACTGTTCCCAGGCTGAAAGTCAAAACCACAACACTGCACCAGCTACTAAGAAGGAGAAATGATGACTGCTACTGCTGAACCCAGGACAGTATGCACTCCTTATTCCATACCATTCATGTCATGTTTAGATCCCACATTTTTAATATATCATCACTCTTATCTCATATATATACACATATATACATCCACAGAGAGAGAGAGAAAGAGTGATCATTCCTCATTGAGTGGACCAATCCCTATAAAGCTGCTGAGTCCATCTGGTCTATGATGTTGGACTCCATCTCTTGTAACAGTCTTTCAGGGCAGGAGAGAGAGTGTTATATAGTCTGTGTGCCAGGCCTCCCCATATTTGTACTTCAGCCATCATCCTTCATACCAAAGAGGCTCTAACTGTTTTTCTTGCTTAATTGCTGCATGTTTCACACTTGCGAATAACCTGGGCAATAGTGTCCATTGTTAAGTCAACCCCTCAACCATAAGTCCATCTGTATGTTGCATCTCTGCTCTGATGGCCTGAGGTGTCATGGGCCCACCAGGCTCAAAATAATTCACCCGCCCCTTCAGTAGTTTCTGCAAGTTGACATCGGGACTCCATACAGCTGCCTTCTATCTCCGACACTTCCAAAGTATTGGAGGGGCCCAGTGGACTAGATACTCGCCCATACTATCCCCCACACTCTGCTACTCATGGCTATCTAGCCTCAGGGAAAATATCTTGCTCCTTCTATATTATTGTCTAATCCTAGATAAGACCCAAATATGACTCTGCTTAACTTTAGAGATCAGACAAAATGGTCATGGATAAAACACACTCTGTATGTATGCCAACATGGTGATCCCCATCACAATCAGCAGGCAGGTCTCAAGGGTACCTAAAGGCTATTCAAAACCTTCAGAACTCTCCAATGATGCTGTAAATGGTCTGGTGGGGGAGCTAGGAATGTAAGGAAATGTCTCCACAGGTCAACCACTTGAGGAGGGGAAAAAAGATGTGTAATTGCTAAACACTTCTATTATATACTTCCCAAAGTATAGTGGTGGTGACCGTGCTGGGAATGCAAGCCAGATCAGTTTCATGATCAATGAGTCGATTGTATTAAAAGTCATTACCATAAAGTACAATGAGACAAGAACCTTAGCCCAAGACCCCTATGTGATAAACACTAACACAGCAACTATGAGCTGTAAGCAAGGTACGGCATGCTGAAACTGTGAGATCAAGAGCAACAACTTTGAGAGCCAATAAATCAGCATTGTGACAAGTGACTATTAATCCCAAACAATGAATGCTTATCACAAATACAATTAGATATATTCTGGTCAGATCTGTCATCTCAACCCTTCATGCCCCATGTTGGATGACAAAAAAAAAACTGTCATGGTTTAAGCCCAGTCAGCCACGCAGCCGCTCTCTCACTCCCCTCTCTTCCTCCCCCCTCTCCCAGAGGGATGGGGGGAGAATTGAAAGAATGTAACTCCCACGGGTTGAGATAACAACAGTCCAGTAACTAAGGTATAACACAAATCACTGCTGCTACCACCAATAATAATAATGATAAGGGAAATAACAAGGGAAGAGAATACAACTGCTCACCACCCGCCGACTGACACCCAACCCGACTCGAGCAGTCATCTAGCCCTTCTGGGTAACTGCCCCCAGTTTATATAGTGAGTGTGATGTGCTGTGGTATGGAATATCTCTTTGGTCAGTTTGGGTCAGGTGCCCTGTTTCTGCTTCCTCCTGGCTTCCTGTCCTCCCTGGGAGAGCATGAGTCTCAGAAAGTCCTTGGTGAGAGCAAAATTCCTCAGCTGCAACTGAAAACATCGGTGTTATCTGTGCTGTTCCCAGGCTGCACTGCACCAACTACTAAGAAGGAAAAAATGACTGCTACTGCTGAACCCAGGGCAGGTGGAAATTGTAGAACATTACAAGATTGCTCAAAAGACCACTATTCTGTAACCATCCATCTAAAGGCCTGTCAAGCTCTCACCCATAGTAACCTTAGAGATGCCCCATAAACTCATTCAGTCACTCTGCCACCTTCTGCACTTTATGTTTCCATGCAGAGCACAAATTATCTCAACGTCCTTCTCATGATCGTGCTTTAGGTTTATATATGTCTGATTTAAAGAGTGTCCCATCTGAAAGAAAACCTAGGGCAAGTTAAGGTGTGATGGTGCCCTTGTTGCTTTTGCAAGCTTAAAATCATGATTTAAGCTTAATTAAAAATGAGATGACAGAATAAAATATTTTTTTTTAAGAAGATTATAGGGTTAACAGCGAACATGCAGATGTATCAAATAAAAAAAATGAGTGCCAAAATTTAAATTAATGCGTCCAATGAGAAGATTTGGGACCCGATATTCCTCTAGTTATGGAATGTGACAATGTGAAAGCATTTCTCACAAGACAGTGATGAGAGAAGTTGAAGGAGCTCATTCTTGCACCCCTTTGCCTTTCTCCATACTGTACTTTCTTTTTTTTTTTTTTGATATTTGGGGTTGAGTTTTGGGTAATGGCAAAGGCTGCATTGCCAGAGTTCAGAAAGCAGAATATCCATTGTCTTTGTGCTGCCACTGTAGGCACTAGCAAAAGAAGTGCTCACACACATACAGCTTTACTAAGTTTAAGCTCCAAAAAGGCATTGAAACTTGCAACCCACTTAGGTAGTTGGAAGATAACTTATGTCTCCTTTTCTGGCTTGAAAATGAAGTGTCTTCCCTCCCCTCTTGAGAGCATTTAGTCTCCAAACTCTCTAAAATTGTCAAAAGAGCTTTATCAACTGCTGACTGGGGAGGCCCAAGCCTGATGAAGGCAGTACATACAGCCCCACTTCCTCAGACTACCTTCAAAATGTTTGCAGTGTGTCATTTAATCAGATCAGTGCAAAATGAAGGTTTAGAAGACAAAGATGAGTGGAAACTGCAAAAGTTCATATGGTGTGTCATTTTTCCCTATTTGTCCCATCTCCTTCCTGTCTCTTTTCCCCTCTCCTCCTCCCCACTTCACTCTACCTGGAGTCCATCAGATTGCCCTTTCCAGAGTCTGTTTCACTTAATTCTCTCTCTCTTCCTTCTTGTCTCATTCCTTCTTTCACAGCAGTGTTTTAATTTTCATTTCGCTCATCTCTATGCTTTGTTACAGCCCTCTAAATCTTTTGGATTGTACCCTTCAAATTTTGCTTCAGTTTAATTTCTGATACTTTCCTTTATGATTCCTTAGGGTCCATAAGCTCCATTTATTTGTCTCTTTGTCTCCATAACATAGAACCCACTTTAAACATGAGTACATGGCTTTCTATCTTACTGGAAATAGCAGAAGATGTGGGCTTTTAGAGAAAGTCTGATCCAGCATGTGATGAGTTAGTGTGGCTTGGCCAAATGCCACAGCAAGATAATTGTCTTCTTTGTAGTACTAAATGATTGTCTGCTTGATCTTACTGATTATAACATCAGCTAGACGAAGTGTTCTGTCAAGATAGCATCTTACTTTCTTTCTTCTCCCTTTTCCCAGATTGCAAGTATTTCATCTTTTCCACTTACTAAGCCAGAGGTAATGATCTCACCAGGGCACACTCCTTGTTTTTCTCTATATATTTCCACTTATTTCCCTAGGGATCATTCTTGAAGACTTTTCCTGACTTCTTTCTAACATATAATTTCTTTGATAACTCTGGTTCTTATTCCTCCTGGGCTGTTTCCCTTTTCCTTGAGGCTTCCCTTTATGCAGTGTACTACTGCAAAAGGACCTATTGTAAAATATCATCAAATGGTCAGTTTAGGCTGCTTTTTGAGTTTGCGTGCATCAGCAGCCCTCAAAAAAAAGAGTAAGAGTTAATTATTCAGGTGAAAAGAAATTTACCTTGCCCATAAGTGATTTTGGATCATGAAGACAAAAAAACCTCAGGACAAATCATATGACATGCCTTTCATTTACCTGTCTGTAAAGTTGCAGAGCGAGTTAATTACATTTGTCTTTCTGTCTCTGTCATAGTTCAACTTGGTCTTTTTATTGATGCTTTTCTTATTTTACTTTTTTTTAAAATTTTTTATTTATTTTTATAGAAGCATTAGATTTTCAAAATTTGTTTTTCCTTTATGTTCATGTTCTGCTATTATTAGGATTACTAGCAGTAGCAATAATATCATGGTCCACTGATATCAAGTATCCTTCAGAGAATGTTGCATTTTTATTTGGCAAGGCTGGCTACCTGGTATCAAGCATAATAAAACCATGCTTTAGGAAGAAATGTGTCTTTACGATGCATAAGGAAACAAGCTTACCTTGAATTTATAAATTGGTTCTCCTACCACTATGATATTTGATAATGCATCACAGTTTCCTCTACTTTCTACTCATAATATACAGCATATTCTTTTACCTCTAATTTCTTTTTGTTACCTTTTAGAATATTTTTCCTGAGAAACCTTGGAGAAGAATGAGCCAGAAAGACAATTAGGAACAGATAAATTCTATGTGTACAGAAGGTATTCTCATTATCTTCCGAGAATATCTCCAAAGAGTAAAACAGATTAACTGGAAACTGCTAAATGTGACAAAACAAGCGTCTCTAGAAATGTACCCACTCTTTTTAAGCTAAGAGCCTGCTGCAATATCCCTATAAATAAACATAAATTCCTTAAATTAGCCTCCTGTAGTCAGATGTATGTTCTATAATTTGGAGTGTAAACTTCCTTTCTCTGAAAAGGCAGTATCTTTTTACCTTTATGAAGAATGCGTGTCAGTGGCTTAACAGCTGCATTCCTTATTTAAAGAGTATGTTCCTCTTTTTAAGCAGCAAATCTGTTGTGAGCAAATAAACTTTTTTTTATAATACAGTTTTCCTGCCCTCTTCCACCCTACCTTTGGAACAGATGCAAAATAGCTTGTGCTTTGGTAAGTAACCCACTATATAAATGTTTATTCTCCATTTCTTATATGAGAAAATGCCCTACCTTTTCTTTTTTTTCTTTTTTAATCTTTGATTAAGCACATTTTCTCTGTGTCTGCCCCTGCTTTTTGCTAGGCTGGCTTATATACACTGATTTATATAGTGGGGTAAGCTAGGAAACATATTTTAAATCTGAAATATTATATTCTGCTGAATGTAGCAAACATGAACAGAATACCAAATGTGCAAAATCTATCAGTTTTCCACACATACACTGTAAATAGTCCTGCTTGGGACTAAAAATATGCAGAATGCAGATATGAGTGTTTTCATTGAATCATAAAATCATAGGGTATCTTAGGTTGGAAGGGACCCATATGAATCCTTGAGCCAACTCCTTGCTCCTCAGAGGGCTACTTAACTCTATATGACTAAGAACATTCTCCAGGCACTGAACTCTGACAGACTTGGTGCTGTGAGAACATGCCTGGGAAGCCTGTTCCAATAGCTGACCACCCTCTCAGTGAAGAATCTTTTCCTAATGCCCAATATGAATTTCCCTTGATGTAACTTCATCCTATTTTCTTTAGCAGAGAAAATAGGTAAACCTTTTTGGAAAGTCATCTTTCAGTGTAGAGCATGTTCATTAATATGACATTCCAGTACAGTGGTTATATACAGTGCATTATATTCCTGTTTTTTTTTCTGTGAAGTTATTGTAAAAGACAGTCAAACATTTTCATTGCTATTATGTTGTGTTCTCTGGAAATATATTTATTACACAATTCAAAAGTTATTATTGTATGCTGCGATGTGATTCTTATAGTCTGTGAACTTTAGACAACCTGTGGTGGGCCAAATACTGTGCCAATGAGTCCCTTAGCCCTTTTAGAAATCTGCAGTCTGCTGCTAAATTCAAGTTAATCTTGACAAACGTGACATCAAGTGTATTCTTTCTTCTCCAGAACTGGGCTTTATGTGTTTCAGATTCTATTCAATGTGATGTCTGCAAATGGAATCTTTTTAAAATGCTTTTTGCATGACAGTCCCTTTCTTTCTTGTTGGTTTGTCATCCAGGCCTTGGGTTCTGCAGTTAAGTGTATTTTGAACAGCAAAGAATCAGTCTTTAAAGGCAAGAGCTAAGGGTATCTAGCACTTCCATGGAATTGCCACAGGACTTGCATCTTCTAAGGGTGTGATTTAGTCTGATCATTACTAGGCTTGTCTGGATCTACAGATGAGTCTCTTTTGATTGTGTGTTTACTGACACACTCTAAAGCACAAATAAAACAATAATCTAAACAAGGAAACAGGAAGGAAGAATAGGGAACTGTGCACTCAGGTGCGTCAGGTATTGTGACTTGGAAGTTAAATAGATTGTGAAAACATCTTGAGTTGGGAAATGCTGGAGGGTACAAAAGAGTCTTGCTATTTGGTTTGTTTGTGTGCTTCTTTTTTAAAAGAGAAACTTGAATGTTTTAAAATACACCATAAAATGTATTTAGCAACTATTTTACTGGTTACTACCCTGCTGCTTTAATATATATTCTAACGATGTAAAGTTTTTATTTGGTGCTTTGGAGCTTTTGCTGTCAAGAAAACCATACTTATTTCTTGAGGTTTTGGGGAGTCAGGAGTCATCAAAGAGAATGCTGACTAGAAAAAAGGCATAGCACCATCTCAAATGCTTGACTGCAGTTGAATTTATCATGGATGAAATAAAACTATCAGTTTCAAAATAAAATAACTGACATGCAAAGGGAGAAAAAAAATATCCCAAAGGATCTTGCAGCACTTGCATTACGTGCAATGGTGATAAGGCTTTCTTTCTTTAAGTCAGGTCATTACATTAGAAATGAGCTGAAGCCCATTACCCCTCTAAAAATGTCATCTGAAATCTACCTTTGAGAGTTACACTGCCTTTCTGACTTCATTGTGAGCTAAAACATGGACTTAGGGGATATTTTAATGATGAGTTCTACAAAAATGCTGAATGACTACAGTAACATTCAAACTACCACGATTAAACTTGAGATAATATTTCTTATTTAATCTTTATATTTTGCTTGGGGATGTTTCTATTCAGCCCTAAATCAGTCTTGCATAAGTCTGAGAAAACCTTAGAGTCTTAGAGATATGGTTTCTAAAAATAGGCAAGTCTAGAGAATAACAAAAAATATGTAAGTTTATTTGCATTTTATTCTAACTTAAGGGCAAGCTGTAAAGCAAAACTGGAATAGTTTCTGTCATTTCAGAATGTATGCACCCTTCTGTTCCATTTGCATTCACATAGAGGCAAAGTGTTAACATGTAACAGGGACATACAAGAAAAAAGGAGGCCACTAGACCTTGGCTATATTTAGAAAAGCAAAACAAAGCATAGCATAAGAAAAAAAAAACTGAAAACAAAAAAGTGTTGAGTGGAAGCATCTAGGTCTTCAATGTATTGCTCTTTTTGAGCTCATTTCCAGATATATTAAATTTTAGCTCATTAATTGGCAAAACTGTCCTCTTCTGTCTTTCATGACTATATTCCGCTATGCTAACGTATCTTCCTGGAGTTACAGCAATGAAACCTTTTCTGTAACTTCTTTTATGTCCTGAAAGAAATTATGCTTTTTTCCTGTTTCTGAGAGGAAAATAGAGAAGCAGAAATACTGAATTGTGGCTTTTTGGGTTTGTTTGTGAGAGCATGGAACGTAAGGTGTATAACATTACAGAAAACTGACGTCACTGAGGAATATTAGTTCAGTCAAAAGACTTTCGGAAACCATTTAAGAAGAACACAGAGTATAAACAAAAGCGCTTCATGGTACTTTTTCACTATGTGTGCCTGGAGGTAACTATTATTTTGGAAGGCCATTATCCATCTGTTGGCAGTTTCATAAACAAATATAAGTAATGGCAGAATAATTTGTGGGCTTGTGAATCACTGCTGGAAGTCACGCAGGAGGAAGAGAACACTGGCCAGACTGAGAGTGGGCATGAGAAGATGCTGTCATCTTGTATGAAATGAGTCATGTTGGAGAAAAAAAAAGTTTTCAAGATTGAATAATCCTTGGAGGAGTGTACTTCACCTAAAAAAGATGCCGCAGTGCATGCGTGTACATCTCTGTATGTTCATTACTGTGACTGAATGGAAAAAGTGAGGAGCCCAGCCTAAAGCAAACAGAAAGTAAGGGGTGCAGTAGGGACACAGGACTGGAAAGTGAGTGCATTTGAGGGACAGAACAGGGTAGGAGGTGGATAAGAAAGTGGTGAGTTTCAGCTATCAGAAGGACTGGAAAGACGAAGAGGTTAATGGATGAAAAACGCCTGGGCAATGAGATGTGGTTTTCCACCTCAGCAAGCAGCTCACATCACGAACTGAATTCCTGTTGTAGCAGTCAAGGATTTTTTAGTGTTTATAATTTTCTTTATAGTATCCCCAACTCATGTGGCTACCTTTGACCTCAAGTTCACTGTTTTTCAGTGGTGCAATGAAAAAGGGTAACTAGAAGAGGTCTCAGACTCCCTCAGACTAGGGCATGTTTGGCATTGCCTTTGCCCCTTGCTACCCTGGCTTTGTTCAGCCTCTGCTACATGGCTCTATCTGGTATTTCTGTGACCTCTAAGAACAAGGGGTGTTGATGTGTAAAAATATTCCTTTAAACATTTAGGTCCGAAGCAGAATAATCCCTACTGGAAGCAGTTAAGAGAATGTGAAGCATTGGCTGGAAATGGTTAAAAGGGAAAATGAAAAAATGCAGCAATAAGCAAACAGCTTCTCTTTCTGAAGTTCTCTATAAATAGGAAGCAGTAAGAACATTTCTCATTATTTAGAGAACCAAATATATGCAGAATTTTCTTTGATGCAGAAATGAAACAGTATTATGACTTGTACACCAATATGACCTATTTGTCAGTGGCTTACTTCAAGCATATAAGGTTGGTAACTTAAATGAGTGTTCCGTGAAAGCCTGTGTTAGCTTTCTGAGGTATATTTTCAATGGAATATTGAAAATATCTGTCTACACTTAGAGGCAGTGAAGAGGAAAAGCAGTGGCAGAAGACAGCCTTTGTAGCTCCATGGGCAAAGGCAAAATGATAGCTGAGTAACTAAACTGAAGCCAAACAAAGGGAAATCTAAAAATTAACGAAGCAAAAAACACCACCAAACTGAGAAGTGATTAACTTCCAAAAAAGAGATATCAAAAGAAGCTTTACTTCACCATTTCTTGATGCCTTTTGTCAAGTTTGAATTGCACCATGTTTGAATCAGAGTAGGTGGGAGACAAAGAGAGATGAGTAAACTAAACCCAGGAGAGAAGGGTGGAAATGCAGCTGTAAGTGCTGGATGAGAACCAACTAAAAGCACCACACAGGGCACTGGAGTATGCAGGACATTGTCAGATGCAGCAGAGAGCTAAAGGATGTACTCCTCTCTAAGAAACTGTGGATAGACAAAAGCAATAACTGGTCTGTCAGAAACTCATTCTAGATAATTTAATGAAATTGAAGATCTTAATTTTTCCAGCACTTTGAGAACAAAACTAATTTCACATAATTCTTTCATTTCCCATTCTTTGTCCTTCCTTGGCTTTTGTTCCCTGAAACTTTGAAAGTGATTTTTTTTTGGTGTCACTTTTGAAATTTATCCTCTCTTTCTTGTCCTGAGTTGACTGTCTTCATCACTGAAGCCCTTGTCCTTGGGCGCTATAGGCAAAAATCCTACTCCTGATGATTTCCAGTGCTCTGATAGATTGAAGGTATCTTACAGTAGACTTTTTAAGAGTATTAAACCGCGGTAGAGGCACATCTCCCAGGTGATCTAATGACTGCAGTTTCTGTTGGCTTCAGTTCAGAGATGCACAACACATTTGGAAATACCCGAGCAGAAGTTCTATGATCTGTGTTCCTTTATATGTGCAGTCATTAAAGGCTAAATACTAGTCCTCATTGTTTAGATGATGAAATGAAACATGCTGTAATGTCAAACCACTGGAATTTTCTTGTAGGTCTTGAAATTTCACCATCTTGTTCATTGTTGATGCAGATTTGGTTTTGATTTGTCCTTAGCATAGGAACAAACTTTAAATAAACTGAAATGAAGCATTTAAAAAGTGCAATCATACTGAAAGCTTCCATCCCTCCACAAATTAATTCTGACTTTTGCTGCAATCCATGTATAACACACATCATCCTTGAATAAATGAACAAATGCATATGGAATGATGTCTGCTCAGAATTGATACAAGTGGAAGAAAGAAAGTCTATACCCCAAAGACATCTTTCATAAGTGGTAACTGCTCTACTAACAACTGTTCAGTTGGTTTATTTAGTCTTATCAGGAAAGAATTGTGGGAGGAATGTGAACCATAATTTTGTGAGCATATGAAAGAGCAGTTGTTAAATTCATTCCAGGATTAAATCATCATGCATTAAGGATACCCTCTAGCAGAATAGGAGCTTCAGTGTTTTTAATTTCTTTCAAAATGCTTTGCTATTTTGCCACCTTGTCTGTGTATGCTTGCCCATTTACTCTATTTATTTTTAATTGCAAACAAAACATGAATTATTAGTTCCAAGAATGGCTGGTAAACCCGATTTTAGTGTGTGCTGAGGGAATTTTAGGGAAAAAAAAACCCAAATGCTGGAGAATCAATATTTTCAGTGAGGAATCAAGAGAGGTGTGAGAGAGCTGATGAAGTAAATAATTATTTGTGTCTCACTTATGAAAAGGCTTTTGCTCATGAGGCATGTAAGCAACCTCAGCATACTAATGAATGCTAGCTTTATGGACTTGAACCATGAAATGGAGTGGATAGATATGTGGTAATTATGAAAATTAAACAAGTATTATAAAATTGAAGCATTTAGAATCCATTTAGAATTGCTAAGCAAATTTAAAAATTATTGAAGACATTTATAGGCTGCTACAAGTAAATTATCATGACATGAATGTATGCTACCTTGATTATGAATTTAGAAGCTACCTGATGAGAACAGTTTACACTTCCAACAATGGAAATCAAAGTACAATTAACTGATGAGTTCCATTTAGAGGTATCTAGAAGACAGTCACAGATATGTAGTATGCTTATTCTTGCATGTCAGAAATGAAAATATGAAAGGTAAAACTCTAAAAAAAATTATCTTGTAACATAGCTGCATATGCTCTTTTTCAGAATTGATTCACCATCCTTGTAATGTTAAGAGTGCTACAGTGCTCTTGATATCTGAAGCATCATGTTTCCATAGGAGATTGAAATGCAAATTGAGACCATAAGAAGAGATACTACTCACCATAAAAATCAAGATTCAGAAAGACAGTAGTAAAGAGTGAGCAGTCTTACTGATTTTTATCATATTGATGGCTCCTCTTTCATTTGGAGTGTAAGTTAAGAATACCTCTGAAGAAGAATGGCTCATCTGGGGAAAAGAAGGAGAGCGTTGCTTTTCTTCTGAGCAGGGAATAACAGTTTACAGATGTTTCAGAATGGGCACGGGCAGGGATTAAGAGGCGATATGTGTGGTGTTAGGTGCATGCAGCTCCATCAGGGACTGAGGGACTGATGAGGAGAGCAGGGAACATACAGTTAAGCATGAGAGGTGACAGAAAGAGAAACACTGTGGGAATTGGCAGGGGTTCTTCTGAGCTTGCAAAAAACCTCAGAGACATTGTGCCACCTGGGTGAAAGTATTAGACATGACCCACAGTTTTCTAACTTTACAGGCAGCAGTCTCAGTATTCAGAATAA
Organism: Forpus xanthops; assembly: GCA_032466535.1. Lineage (NCBI taxonomy): Eukaryota > Metazoa > Chordata > Aves > Psittaciformes > Psittacidae > Forpus > Forpus xanthops. Next base: position 19,958 of record JASSUY010021266.1, on the reverse strand, counting down.
ATCTATCCAGATTAAAAACAGAAAAAAAGAAGAGAGAACAGAAAAAAAAACCCCAAATATTAAGTTTCTGTTCCAGAGTACCATGTGTTCATTTACATTTAGGTCACCTGTAGCATGATATTTTCCAGAGCTACTGCTGCTGTTCCTATGTGAAGCTTTGCCTCTCTCTACCTCCTGTGCATTTTCTCAAAGAGAGGAATGGGAATGTGCTAGTGTATAGTTATTATTGCTTATTATGCCTATTTTACTTTTAAAAAAATAGTTATTAAATGACCTGAAATAATTTCCTTCTCTTTTCAGCTAGGCTCAATATTTGGGTTCTGATACAAACCTAGTTTTAAGAGTGAGACATTTCTCTGGTGTCTTGGGTTTAGATAATGTTTCCAGTATTCAGTGTCAGGAGAACTCCTATCAGACTGCTGTTTTTATTTTGGAATGAGCTGGTCTGTGGCTCTCGGAACAAAATGTAGACTTTTTTTTTTTGAGAACTCTGAGCATTTTGGGTAACTCAAAATGTCCATGTATTCTTTTATAATGGAAAGAGGAAGTAGAACCTTGCTTTAACTAACCACAGAGGAGAAATAACTTGTTACATACCAGAAATGTAATATTTCAGTCTCTCTCTTTCTTTTCAGACCTTAGTACTTTTTATCATTTCTTTAAGAAACACAACAAGATTTTACAGTTCAAGCAGCTCTCCTCCTGGCCTATTGTTATAGGTAAGCATGTGCCTGGAATAAGTTGCACGTTCAAACACATTTCAGTATTATTGCCTTCCTCCAACCGATTGTTATTTCCACTTATGCCACAGTCATATCACCTTCATATGTGTGATACTTCCTAACTTTTTTTCACACATGTTCTTAACCCTAACTATTGTACAAGTCTATGATTTCCTGTTCTTTTAATCCATTTGGAAATGGTCTTCTGTCTACTGGCCCATATATCTTCAGGTTCAATGCAATATCTTACCATCTGTGTGGAAATGCTAAGAGGCACAGCAACTATTGGGACCTGATGGAAGTTTTACAACCATCCCAGAAAACACCTTCTAGTAGACTGATAGACAGCTTAAGATGACCAGATTTGGTTAAGTAGCTGTAGAGTAGTCAAAACATAACTTGTGCATTGAACATGACTCGTTTCTACTGAATACTTCAAATATATGAATACTTTTTCTGGATAAATTAGTTAGTTATTGATTGTACTAAGAAATATTTGCAGGCTGAAACCTTGAAGTGCATGTATTATAGCTACCTTCTTTGTTGAAACCACAGGGATCTCCAGGATCTTAATGTACTGCAGTATGGATTTGCTAGATTGAACCAAACTTCAGCAGTTGTCTCCATTTATCTGAGGTGGCCATATATACACTGTGTGCTTCCCATAATATAACACACTCTTTTGTCTTATTGAATCAAAACAAGGTACTGTGGGAATTCTTTTATGGTGATGCATAAGGGGAAATACAGCTTTGGGAAGTTTGTTCAATAGAAGTAATGAAGGACAACAAAAATCTTGAATAAAAGGACAACAGCACAGGAAGTTACTATTCAGCATGAAATTGATTTAGAATAAAACACAGTAATATCTTCACACAATTTTTTTTAAAAAAGTTTTCTGTTCTACAGATTTAATTATTTTTAATTCTTTATCTTTTATTAAGGTCTGGGAATACTTTAAAGGGGTCTTGAGCTTCCTTTCAAGCAGGCAAATTTCTGACTAATATACCACGGGCATAAGTAGCCTTTATGATGCTTGCTACCAGTTCCATAATACAAACTGGTTTTGAAAAGTGAAGAAGTATATGCATATGCCGTTGTAGTTAAGGCTATCATTCTACCTACTGTTACAGCAGCTCAGAACAGTCAGAAAGAAGCAGGAATACAGTAAAGAACTATTGTGGTTTAAGCCCTGCCTGTCACTCAGAAAACACAAAGCCATTTGCTCATTCCCCCCCACCCCTCCCTTCCTCCCCCCTCTCCTGGAAGAATGAGAAGAAGAATTAAAAGAATGTAACTCCCACAGGTTGAGATAACAAAAGTCCAGTAACTAAGGTATAACACAAACCACTACTGCTGCCACCAATAATAATGGTAATGATAAAGGAAATAACAAGGGAAGAGAATACAACTGCTCACCACCTGCCAACTGATACCCAGCCCAACCCAAGCAGTAATCTAACCCTTCCGGGTAACTGCCCCCAGTTTATATAGTGGGCATGATGTCCTGTGGTATGGAATACCTCTTTGGTCAGTTTGGGTCAGGTATCCTTCCTCTGCTTTCTCCCGGCTTCCCCTCCTCCCTGGCAAAGCAAGAGATTCAGAAAGTCCTTGGTCAGAATAAACATTACTGAGCAGCAATTAAAAACATGGGTGTTGTCAGCACTGTTCCCAGGCTAAAAGTCAAAACCACAGCACTGCACCAGCTTCTAAGAAGGAGAAATGATGACTGCTACTGCTGAACCCAGGACAGTATGCACCCCTTATTCCATGTAATTCACGACATGCTCAGATCCCACATTTTTAATATAGCATCACTCTTATCTCCTATGTATACATATATATACATCCACAGAGAGAGAGAGAGATCATTCCTTATTGCATGGACCAATTTCTATAAAGCTGCTGAGTCCATCTGACCCATGATGTTGGGCTCCGTCTCTTGTAACAGTCTTTCAGAGCCGGAGAGGCTGTGTGAAGTGTTGGATTGTTGCCTGCTGGTGATACTGCAGAACTCATCTGTTTTCATCAAAGTTCATTCTTTGTTGGGATGATAGTCGGAGGGAAGTCAGGACCAGCTGCTGGTGACCTGAAGACATCTAGTTGGTGGGCTATAAAAGTGCTACATAGCAAGCAACAGCATACAATTGAGTTCATTGGCTCTTTCCCCCTAAAATCAAATCCCCTTGATGTACACATCAGATTTCCCCATCTTCCCACATTGCCCACCAAGTATATCTGGGTCCCTGAGCAAAAACAATCCCATGAGTGGGTTTGCCTTTACCTGAAGCAGGAATAACCCAGGCTGTCTTCCCCAGCAAATTCTTTATGTACACCACAGGAACTTTGTCCCCTTCTACAGTATGTAGAAGTTCTGACTGGGCTGGACCGGCCCTGTTGGCAGATCCTCTGGTGTTGACCAGCCAAGTGGCCTTTGGTAAATGTGTATCCCAATGTTTGAAAGTTCCACCACACATTGCCCTCAGTGTAGTTTTTAACAGCCCATTGTACCGTTTGATTTTCCCAGAGGCTGGTACCTGGTAGGGAATGTGATATACCCTTTCAATGCCATGGTCTTTGGCCCAAATATCTGAAAACTTTTGAAAGGAATTTTCCTTGTACATTTTTCTGCTCTCTAAGCTGCTATAGTTCTTTCTCTTTCTCTTCCTTTTAAATGCTTTTTTCCCCCACCCCCAAACACTGCTGTTAGAACATATTTTATCTTTACTTTCCACTCTCTTTTCATGTCTCTCCTGTTTTCCTTTATCTTCTCTTTTTTATTTGTTTTTTTCCCACATTCTCATCAGACTGGATTACCATCAAACTGTTTTAAAAAGAATTAATTATCCAAAGTGAGGTGTTGACAACTTCTAAAAGCAGATGCCAATAATACATGGTTTAAAACTTCACTTTAAGGTTTGTTCAAGTGAAATCACTTGAAACCTGATTTTTATTTTTTCCCCAGCAAATTGTACTGCTGGAAGTACAATGCCTGTATTTTCCACAGAGAACTCTGTTTATAGATATCTGATAGTGTCAATTACAATAGTTATGTTAACTAGGAAGGAAGGGAATGGGGAAGGGGATTAGATGTTCTTCTCATGTAGTGAAAATATCTTCCAGAATATTGATTATAATATAGATGCATTTAGTCTGCAAAGCATCAGGGACAAGAATTTCCTCCTACATAATAAGGCCACTCATGTGGCTCACCTCAGGTGGTGGCTGAAAACTTTTGTGCAGTAAGCAAAAGCACCCTCCGGAATACCTTGCTCAGGGAGAAGAAATTGCCCAGTGGCATAAATCTGCATCACTCTGACTTATCCCTTCAGACCTGGTGCTCACTGACATCTTGCAGCTCCTTCTTGTCGTACGGCCCCCCAGTACTGTAACAGCTAGGTGTATTGATAGCAGACCAGAGGTTGCCTTTGGGAAGTTTGCCTCTGGGACAGAAGTCACACACACAGTTGCATCTCTTCTTTTCATCTTCCCTAGCTCTGATTACATGACACTGTACACCAGCAGGTGAATTCTTCTGATTTAACTGGCAAATAAGTAAGCCAAATAAGTAACATCCATCTCCTGTCAGCTTGTAGTTGCCAAGTTTTGTTTATGTCAAACAGTTTTCCTTCTAGCTCAAAGAGTCTATTCAATGTAGCAGTATATGTATGTACATATGCATCTCATATATGCCAAATTTTTTACTACTGCACCTCCAAGTTTTTTTAAAATGTTTGCTGGATACAGCTGCAATTCCTTATTCACATCAGATACACCCTCCTAAAGGAAAAGTTTAGTGTCTTTTGTGAATGTTCTCTCTTTCTCTCTCTTTTTCTTTCCTCTACTTTCCCCTTATGCAAAAAAGAACAATTATAAATAAACATACTCTGTGTATTGCTTTTGGAATATGCTGCTCATATTTTTTTGTTCCTTCCTATCTATTGTGTCTTCATAGTAAGTCCATGTCAGCCCATACATAGGGTTCATGGAAATCCAAGTGTAATGTGCTGACTGTATACTTATTCCCAAAGATAACAATAAAAACACAAAATATAATTTTCAGGAACAGAAACCTCTTAGTAAATATTTGTTCCATCTTGGCTGGTGGATCTTAATCAGCTAATCAAGCAGACCATTTTCTTTCTCATACTGAGCTCGATGATTAAGATAATGCTTCCCAAAATACCTGATGCCTACGGAAGTTTCCTCCCCCAGTGTTACTCCTGCTACTCTCATTCTAATTTTCAGTACAACTGAATAGAAATGCGGCTCAGGTTCATGGTTCATGTTGTAAATGATTCTTCTTGTCAGGAGAGTGACCTGAAAAGGGAGTTCCTAAGTGACAAGAGCTCACCTTTACAATAAGCAATCTCCAGGCAATTACCACTTTATCACAATGACGAAGGTAATGCATAGTTGGAAGAAAGGTCATTTGTTTTAATGTTATCTACCTCTGATATCACTTAGTTTTAAGGTAATTCTATTCAACCTTCTAATAGAAAAGAAAAATGTTAACTATAAGTGTGTGGTTTTTTTTCAAGTTGCTTGGTTTCTGTGAACTGGGATACCAAACCTCTGATTACACCCTTGCAGCATCCCTAACAATGGAATGCGCTTTCCCTCAGTTTAATATAAGAAAACCAGCAGGAGGTCTTACTTTCAAAGGCATTTGATAAAGGATCCCACTCATGGAGCTGAGAGGAAATCAATGGAACTTTTTCATTTCATGGGGCTCTATGATGCTTAAGTCCCTTGGTACAATTCATTGCTGTTATGTGATTTTTCTGACAGTGTTCTGTCTTCTGGTTCACTGCGTCTTTTATCTCATACTCTTTTTTTTTTTTTTGTCAAGTTTGCTTGTAATTTTAGCTTGTGAAATCTGGGATATGGCAAAGCAGGGTGCTGGCACACTATAATGAGATTTATCCTTTTTTTTTGCAAGTAGAACCTGTCAGTGGCAGCTGAATAGCACTGTTCTCACTAAACAAGCTCAAGAAAGAAATCTGTGGCCTTAATGCATATTCTTCCATTTCTCCCTTCAAACTTGAATATGTACATTAAAAAGTAAGTAATCTCTATTGCCCATTTGAAATTCCTGTCCTAAAATAGAAATGAGCTATCGTATTTATCTTTCCCTCCTCCCCCTTGGAGCACTGGTAATAATTTTACTTGGAGCTTGCAAAGCACAGATGAGCCAGTATGAGCATAAATATTCCCATTCACTTACTGAGGGATGTTCCAGTTTTTATGGGCATGCTGCGTATTACAGTTGGTAGCTCTACGGAGTTGGTACAGGCTCAGGTCCAGGAGTTGCTCTGTTTGCTGACAGGGCTGTTCGAAGGCTGAGTGAAGTCCTGACAGGTCTGTACAGGTGCATAATATGTCTGCTCTCTTACAACTTCTCAGCACACTCTTACAAAAAGAGGGCCCCGAATTGTGTGCTGTCTCCTTTGATCAGGGAAGAGTATTGGATAATCAAGAAAGAGTGAGTTGGGAACTTAATGCAGGTGACAAGTGACTGGGTATAGGTGTGAGTCGTAAACAAAGAAATAGTAAAATCTAGTATATATTTGCATCTCTTAGATATTAGAATCTTACTTTTGTACACAAAGACTGAACAGCTTTTTGCCAGGGGGTGATCCGCCATTCCAGATAAAGGCCTGCTTTGGCTGTTCATCACATTCTCTTGGATGTCCTGGCTCCAAATTAAGTTGTTGTGGTTTAAGCTCAGTCAGCCATGCAGCTTCTCTCTTACTCCCCCTGTTCCTCTCCACGCTCCTGGGGAATGGGGAGGAGAATCAAAAGAATGTAACTCTCATGGGTTGACATAAGAACAGTCCAGTAACTAAGGTATAACACAAAACCACTGCTGCTACCACCAATAATAATAATGATAAGGGAAATAACAAGGGAAGAAAATGCAACTGCTCGCCACCCACCAAACAATACCCAGCCCAACCTGAGGAGTCATCTAGCCCTTCTAGGTAACTGTCCCCAGTTTATATAGTGGGCATGACATGCTGTGGTGTGGAATACCTCTTTGGCCAGTATGGGTCAAATGTCCTGCCTCTGCTTTCTTCTGGCTTCCCCTCCTCCCTGGGAGAGCGTGAGACTCAGAAAGTCCTTGGTCAAAGTAAACATTACTGAGCAGCAACTAAAAACATTGGTGCTATCAGCGCTGTTCCCAAGCTGAAAGTTAAAATCAGAGCACTGCACCAGCTACTAAGAAGAAATGATGACTGCTACTGCTGAACCCAGGACAGAAGTCTGTGCTTTTGCCCAGTCATATAAAAGCTATGTTTCTTACAGAGGGTTTTCAGGAGAGACCTTCTACTGCTCTTTGCTGTCAACAGCTCCTGCCTTCACACGGTAGCTTCCCTTTTGTCTTTCCATGTGTGAATTTTGGACAGTCCCACAGCCTGCTGTTGCAGTAACTTCTTTCCTGGTCAGGGTCTCCTCCCTTGGTCAAATCGATCTGAGCTCCAAAGCGTCTGCTCTCCACTGGCATGAGTGTCCTTCTCCTCACTCTTTGCTTTTGTGTAACAGCAGGTTTCACTCTTTCCTGTACTCATGTTTCATTGCCATAATGCTGCCTTATGGTCCACCTCACCAATTCATTCCTCTTTTATTCAGTGTGTTTTATGTGATGTGGGAGAAAGATAGCCTCCTGACACACAGCTTGGATTTTATGCAGAGACATGCGTGCTATGTTACTTTTTTAAAACCTGTTGTCCATCACTTTCATGCGGGTCTAGCACCTCACATAAATTCTGAACTTGATTTCCTACGTGTCCATATTATGAATGTAGCCTTGGATGAACTAGAAGGAGAAATCAGAAACCTTTTGCAGAATTAAATTTATTTATTTGTAGTCCAGAAGAGACTGAAGTGATGAAAAAGAAGTGATGAAAATAAAAGTGGTAAAGTTACATTTTCTTTACATTTTCTTTTTTTTTGGTGCACTATTTAATTTCATAACATTGAATTACTTTTGTTTTTAAGGCTATTGGACACAGAGGAAAGCCTCCAAGCTTGTTGTGAAGTGTTGGTGCTGACAGGAAAGGAACAGCTGAGGAGAGATAATGGTACAATCTCTAAGATCTGTACATCCTAGATGAATGTGAAGCTTTCATATCTGTCAAGTCTCATTCTGGTTTAAAGAAGAAAAAGAAAAGAGAAAAAAGCTGAAATGTACATATAGAGAAGAATTTGCAATTAGAAGATCACCACAGCTTGAAGATGTGGGAAAACAGCTGAAAAATGCCCTGCTTTTGACTTTGACTTACCGCAGAAATGTTTTTGCTTGTTTCAAAGCAATGTAATAAGATGAAGAAAGGTCAAGGAAGAGCATCTAGTAAAAGGTATTGAAAAATGTTGGTTACCATTGTTATGACTACACTGTGCAGATGCTTTATGTCTCTGTACTTTTTCTCCCTGGGCTGCTATTTTTCTCTTTCTTGATAGTCTGAGGAAAAACACAAACCAAAGAAATCCTAGGGTCAGCTTATTGATCTAGAGCTGCCTAATACTCATGATGTGTCACTCTAACAGCTAATTGAAAGGCTTCTGTTGTGTAACCAAAAGTATGCTTCTGGGAGCTGAAATACCATGTTTTACTTCTAAACTTTTTGATCTGAGATAACTAAGTGAGCTGTTCTAAGAAGCTGACTATGGAGATGTATGCTCCTAATTTCCTTCTTTACTGGTCCCAACTGTGCTTAGCCTTTTTAGCTCTTTTTAACAAACAGTCATTAAAAGTAAAGTAATTGGCTTTGGCTGCTTCTGTTCCTAAAAATCTCATTAGATCTTGAAACATGCTTTCTGCTCAAAATTCCACTTTACTTCTTCAGTGAATAGCATTGTTATTTAACTTTTTGTAGAAAAAAAAAAGATATTTTTGAACTTCCTTACATCATTCATACTTGTGACGATCTTCTCTAGCCTCTGTGAGAAATATCATGATTGAAAGGCTATAAGAAGTTCAAAAGAAATTTCTTTTCCAAATCAGACTTTTTCTTCTGCCTGCAAGTAATTTGGCTTTGTCATAACTTTATTTAAGAGAATTCATCCAATATACATCTCACAAGAATGAGACTTTTATGCTCTTAAAATAATTTCTCTTAGTTAAAGCATATTTGCGCATTTTCTTGACTATATTTGCATGGCAAAAAACTGTGATATTGTTTTATTTTGTTGAAAAATGTGATGGTCCAACTTTAGAAGTGGAGCAGCTTCTCCAGGTCTACTATTCCTGGAAGTATGAATTCAAGCAAAACAAGTGTGATCTTATGACATCTCCATTTTTGTCAGTATTGAGCTGTATCATGAATGCTCCTTCACTGGCGGTGTTCAAGGCCAGGTTGGACAGAGCCTTGGGTGGCATGGTTTAGTGGGAGGTGCCCCTGCTCATGGTAGGGGGGCTGGAACTAGATGATCTTAAGGTCCATTCCAATCCTATCTATTCTATGACCCTATGATCACAAGTGTTCCTCATTGTTTACCATGAGAGACAGCTAGTTTTATGCGAGTGTGCTCTTTTTATCATTAAACTTCTATTAGTAATATTGTTGCAGTGTTTAGCTGTGCTAGTGAATGAAGTAATATGTAAGTGCATAATGATGAGATTTGGGTTTTTGCAACATACTTGGGTTTCCAGATGTTTTTCTTGTGGAATCTAATGGTATTAGCAACTTCATAATGGCAAACCTGAGTTTAATATTTTAAAACTCCTTCATATCCTGATCTTGCATCCACTCCTATCACGATGTCTCTGGCATGACTGCAGGACATGGGAGCTTTGACTTGATGGCCTGCAGGGCAAAAACACATTGCCTTCATCTTTACTCTGAGATGGGCTGAGGTAGGGGGAAAAGGGGTCTTTCCTAACATGACATAAAAATTCCTACTTGCACCAACTGTCTTCTTCAGGATTTCTTCAAGATCAATACTGGAAACATTCTCTTGTAAATTCTGAAAATCTCATATAACAGAATCAGACGAATATATGAGTATTTCACATAGCCAGCATCATGCCACCACTTCTCTACTCTGTCATGAAATTGGTATAAAAATGAGATTTAAAAGATGATAACAATTCAAATACCTTCTTTACATACCTTTTTTTTAAGTGCTTTGAGTTCCTATTTAGAGCTTTCTTGAACAGCAGTAACAGGTGCTGTTGTTCAAGAAACATTGAAAATTATGCTTTTCAAAAGAAAAATAAGATTTCCAATACTCATGTGATTTCAGATGCCAAGACTTAAGAAACAGGAGAAAAAAATTCTGAAGACATATAATAAAATGGTGAAAGTTGGAAGTACTGGAACTAGAAAGTTTCACTGTGACCATTCATTTTCAGCATTATATAAGGGTGTTTTTCTTTCCAGAGACTTTGAAATGTAAGAACTGCACTTAAATTTGAGATTCCTATTTAAAATGAATTGTAGTCTCTTTAGAAAGATATTCTGCAAAAAATCAGCAAAACTTTTCAAGCTTTAGCCATCCAAATTATTTGAGTTGTCAAAATTTTCACAAAAATTTAGATTATTAAATATAATTCAATAAAGAATATCTAAATACAAGAAATAGAAAAAAAAGGCATTTTTTTTAATAGTGTCAAATAGATTATCTCAGTTTTAGGCACAGATTCAGAAATGATAAAAAAGGCTGTGAATGAATCAGCCATAAAATTTGTTAATGTGTCATCTAAAAGTCCCCCCATATGCTCTAGCTTTGAAAGGTCAAGGTTTGCTAAAACCAAGAATGTTCTAGATAAGATTGTCTCAGGAGGTCTAACCTGCAGTTAACAGCTGAGCTGTGGGAGAGAAGACAGTAGGAAGAAAAATCAGCTTGCCCTCAGCTGTGGAGAGACAGGAAGACCTATCCCAGTGAGCACAGGGACAACCATTGCCTTTCTCTTTTCAGTCATTCTCACCTCTCTTAGAGTATATTCTGGATTTGCCCATGGCTCAGTGAATGATATCAGATATGACACATAGCACATCTGTCCCTCACTGAATGGCAATAAATATGTCTTGACCTCAGGAAGGTGTTTTGAAGATAGATTTGTTTTCCAGTAGCTTGACTGAAATAATTTGACTATATAAATGCTAATGATGTTGATCTGGAGCAGTGTTTCTACCCTTTCATGTAATTTCTGGTGTGTAAAACAGACTGTCTTCTTCAGTTGGAAATTCCTCTGGGCAATTTACTGAGAAGAGCTCATTCTCTGCAAGTGGAATCCCACTGTGAATCCTTGGGTGTTCAATTACGGTTTTCTGAACTGTATGTTCTTGTCTGCATGCATATATTCTGCCAGACAGAACAAGGTAAGGACAGAACACCAGCTTACAAGTGGAAGAGAAACTCCACTACCCTATTTCTTGTCATTTTGAAATAAAAATAATGACTGCTTGGGTGGAAAGTTGGAAGTGGGCTTAATTCGTGAAGTTGACAGATGAAAGGAGCATAAAGATTCTCATGTTCAAACTCTTTTCACAGTGCTATAATCACAGAAGTAGGACTGATAGCAATTTTGCGATTTTAACTGTATTTTTTTCAGTTGAAAAAGTGAATAAATAATCTATTATTAATCACTATTTAAAATATGTATATTAAACACTCTCTCCCCCCCCAAAAAAAAAAAAAAAAAATTTTATTGAAAAACCAAAAGTGGATAAAGTAAATACTGAGAAACTAATGAATTCTTTTTTTCTAGAAGCCATTTTCTTCAAGAAGTCATGTTCCTGTCTTAAATGCATCTCCAAGAGAAAGCTATGGATAGGAGCTCCTGTGGTGCAACTGCATTTTTCACAATGAGAGATTGGTAGCCAGCACAAGAAACATATTCTGACATACCATTTTTGGAGAGAATATGATTCTGAGGAAGGTACAATATCAATATTTTTAATGAAAACCTTCATTTTAATTTATATTTCCTCTTTAAAAAAAGGAGTCTTTATTTACACCTTGCACTGTATACTTATAACGAGGTCCCATGGCTTATCACAGTCACCCTTTAATTCTTTCATTTAATTTTAACTAATTATCTCTGCTGTTTATCTGTAGGACTGAACATCGTTGTATATTAGTATACCAAAGTTAATGAGACTTATACTTGTTTAGCAGCTCTGGAAATCATGAGTATTTCTCAGAGTATTTCTAAATACAGGAAAACTGAATCAATTCTTAACCTTAATTCTTAGGCTTCTTGCCCTCTGAGTGTTTTTTAGGCTATTAGTAGTCCATGCAATGTTACCCACAGACTTTTTGAGTGCCAGTTGTAAACACTGGAAACTTGTAAGAGAATACTGACAATTCTTACAGAAACACACACATTTGTGCACAATGTAGTACTGACCCTTACCTATTCTCCAAGGTTATGAATTCATAGCATAGCACAAATTACTTTGCATAGAGCCAGGATTTCATTCTTGAATGTGGGCAATAGTACTCACGTCAAAAATTTTGTGCAAGTGCATCGCTCTGTATATGGGTGCATGACTGGATCAGTCCCAAAGATTAGAGTCTCAACAGCACCTCCTTGTGTTAAAAGCTTACCTGTTTAAACAGAGGATGGCACATTTCTGGAGATACATTCTAAATAAGATATTTTCCATGTAATAAAGAATTTAAAAGAGATTTTTTGCTTCACAAAAGAATCAATTTCTGAGGATTAATAAAAATATGTGGACATTGTTCATGAAAATGTTAAAGTAGGTAACTAATAGTATTTACGTCAAGAAATATTGCTATATGCTCTTCCAGCAATGTGTTCTCGCATCAGTACTCCCTGCTCATTGACACTCAACCAGCTTTGCTCACAAATGGTTTAAATTCTAGCATATATATATAGGTAATTATATAGCAGTCTGCTGAGGACAAGTTCTTACATTTAAGTCTTAGAAATATTTTAAATTTTCTTGTAAAATTTTAAAAAAATCCCCCCAACATTGGTTTTACTTAATGTATTAAAGAGTGTGGGTTTGATGACAATAGTACAAATTAATTCTGTCAACAGCAAAGATCCACTGAAAAGTGTCAACAGTTTTCCTGTGACATGTAATTCTGTCAGAATGTCTTGTTCACTAAAGCAGCCCATTTCATGTTCTGATCTATACCCTCCTCTTTTTCAATTTTGCCTCGATAGAAAGTCATTATTTTAGATTGTCATTGTTTGTTTCTGTTGAGTGAATTTAGGGAAAATATTCTAATCTGCTTAATTTTCCATCTTTTTTTTTTTTTTTTTCTTTTTCTTAACTCACCAATGCTGCCAGACAAAATTCATCTAGGAAAATATGTATGGAGAAGATACATGAGGTCAAATTATGCTCGACCTTGAGAACATAATTAATAATAATTATGACTTTGTACTAAGGTCAAATTATGCTTGAACAGACTAACAATGATGAGGTCAGCAGCTGATAGCTGAGTAGCAGATATTGTATGTCTTGGCATTCTGCCTCACATGACAACTTTTAGCCAGGTTGGGATGCTACAGGCTAGGTAACTAAGTCCATCTTTGTGGCCCTCACCTGGACTTGCACAAGCAGGTCCATGAACTTCCTGTGTTGGAGGCCCCAGAATTGAATGCAGAGCAGCAGGTGGGGCCTCAGAAGAGCAGAGTAGAGGGGAACAATCACTCCCCTTGATCTGCTGGATACATTCCTTTTGTTGGAGCCCAGCATATGGTTGGTTTCTGGGCTGTGATCACAAACTGCCGGCTCATGTTGAGCTTTTTGTCAACCAAGATCCCCAAGCCCTTCTCCTCAGGGCTGCTCCCAGTCCAGTCACTGCCCAACCTGAAGCTGTGTTTGGGATTGCCCCAACCAGGGTGCAAAGCCTTGCTCCATCATGGGAATTTTTAAAACCCCGTTGGTGAAAGCCCTGAGCAACCTGGTGTGATCCCAGAGCTCATCACACTTTGGACAGGAGATTGGACTGGTGACTGTAATTCTATTTGCTTTTCTGAGACTCCCAATATTCTCTGATGATTTGAGCAAGGCAGCCAGAAATGCAATTTCAGTTGTCAATATACGGATCTCATGGGTTCAGCAGTAGCAGTCATTTTTCTCCTCCTTAGTAGCTGGTGCAGTGCTGTGTTTTTGACTTTCAGCTTGGGAACAGTTCTGATAACACCAGTGTTTATAGTTATAGCCTAGACTGTTTAGGCTGACCAAGGGCATTCTGAACCTCATGGTCTGCCAGGGAGAAGGAGAAGCTGGGAAGAAGCAGAGACAGGGCACCTGACTCAAACTGACCAAAGAGTTACTCCATGCCAAATTGCGTCATGCTGAGTTTATAAAAACGGAGAGCAGAGATCTGGAAGGGTGGAGGTGCTCTGCGTGATCGGACTGGGTATAAGTGGTGAGCTGTTGTATTCTTTCCTTGTATTTGCCTTGTCATTATTATTAGTGGTAGCAGCAGCGATTTATGTTATACTTTAGTTACTAAACTGTTCTTATCTCAACCTGTGGGAGTTGCATTCTTTCGATTCTCTCCATCCCCCTGTGGGAGTTGCATTCTTTCGATTCTCCTCTCCATCACCCCGGGACTGGGGGAAGAAAGAGGGAGGAGTGAGTGAGCAAAACTCCATGAGGGCCTTAAACTATGACAATGGAGTAAGAATTTGCAGAGAAATTTATTCTTGTCAAAATGAGGATGTTTTAGCCTGGTATTTAGAAAGGCAGTAAAATTCACACATACTCACCTTTCCCTCCCTTACCCTTGAATAACACAGGTAGCAGGAGCCTCGAATTAATTTTTATGCCAGTTGTACCATCCTGCTTAAAATTTCATCTATCAATGTGTTGGACTGAGCAGGGAAAATGGAGTGACATGGAAGAAAGGGCAGATCTACTACTCATATGAAGACAAGAGTGTCGAGATAGTCCTTGACATTTTGGTCTTTCAGATTAAACAATTGTATGTTACATCCAGATTATCTGCCAGAGATTTTAACTGTGATTCTCCCTAAAGCAAATTGACAGAACTTGACAGTGCCAACAGAAGAAGCAAACTAACTCAGTCAAAGTTAGAATAATCTGTGTCAGGGCATTGTTTTCTGCAAACAATAAAGGACAGAAGCAGAGAGAAAATAGATCACAAAAGTTGCATATACTTCTGCAGTACAGTAGCATCAGTGGGGGTGAACTATATAACAGATGAGAGAGAAGAGAGCCTATTCAAGAAACAAAATAGAAGTGTCAAAATACCTAATTACCCTGTTTTCAGAAAATACTGGGTGTATCTACAGAGGCTAGAATATGCTTAATATCATTTAAACTCAGGCATCTCAGCATAAAAAAGCACGTGTTGAAATCAGTAAGATCTAAGCATCTATCCTGTTTATCCAGCATAAAATTCCTATCAAGCATTCATCTGCAACATTGATCACTTAAATAACTTCTAGAAAGTCGACTTTATGCCACTTTTGGAAATGAGTCTCTGGCTTAAAAATGGATTAGAATTTTTGAAAGGATTTTCCACAGGGTTTATTTATCAACTTATCCATAACCACATAATTTGACTTTGATTGACATAATTTCCCAGTTATGTTAATATTAGTGGTAGTTCTATTGCTAGAAAATCCATTTTTATGACATGTGTTTATGAATGCCTAGCTTTTGTGGATAAAGAAAAAAATTATCCCTTTCCATTAGATATTTGCCACACAAAACCAGGTATATGTTAGTTTAAGAATACTTCTTTCCCATGCAGCTATGTAATACCTTTCCACAACTGTGAAAAATCTGTCTCTTGTCTGAAGGCAAAGATTTCTTAATCCTCATTTGGGTGAGTTTAATCATAACATCGTGCTTTCCTCTCCTCTTCTGGGCCATTTATATTACCTAGCTCTGCAGTTAGATTGCAGATTTCCATCTGTAAAATGTTCCTTTCCCTCCCCTGGAGTTTGGCTTGGATTCCAGTTCTAAATTTAAATGGAACTCCATTTTCCTTGTCTAATAACTACTGAGTAATTAGGCTTCTACATGGAAAAAGAATTATCTAAAGAAATGTGTTCCTGGAAAGGGCATTTTGAACACGGTAGATATATGTCCCCTCTGCCAGGTTACCTGCAGTTTACAGAAAGAAATCTTAAAGAGAGATATATTCATACATATCCAGTCCCTGTAATTTGTAAGAGACTCTTTTCCATTATTTGTGTATCTTCACAGAAAACACAACTGTGTAGCTCTCTGGGTCTTTGTTTTGTTTTACTTTTTTTCCACAGTATTCTTCTGTAAATGGTACCTGGATGGAGGTGGATCCAAATGTTACTAATTGTTTTTGTGTTTTATGCAGTTCAGTTCCTGGCTTATTTCTGTTCTTGGTCACATTTGTGGGCTGATATTTAGAATATATTAGGGCAAAAGTTCAAATGTTACTATATAGTGTTGTGCATTTTAATGTGCAGACTATAGGCCTAATTGTTTGCATTGTTGCCAGCGAATATTCCACCATTGGTTGTGTCTGTGCACTGCAGCGAACTATGGAAATCTGTGATTAAGTTGATTTTTGAAGACATATAACTGTGCATATGGCTCGTGAAGATCCATGAACACTTAACGGTGGTCAGCTAACCCTAGGCTGCATTGTGTAACGTCAGAGCCCCATAATGAAATATTTTGGTTCCTGCTCTCTTTAACAGCACCCCTCAGCTGATATTGGATGGACCTGCAGTGCCTCATTTCCCTCAACAGTGTCAGCAGTTAGCAAAGCTCTGGCATGTTTGGCAAATTTAGTGTTCCCCTCAGATTGTGTCCAGCTTACATCCTGCTCTCATTGTGCCTCAGGTAGACATGATGACTGTCCTTGGTGTTTGCTTCAGACATGTCCAGCAGGAATATGCTGGGCCTTGTTCAGGTTGGACTGAGTTAAATACAAATAAAATGAGCAAAATCGGCAAAGACCTGCTACTGTAAATTGTTTGAATTAACTTTGTCCACTTCACATGAGAAACCTTAGGAAGCACCCACATGGGCAGCTCATCTGCCAGATCTGAGAGAGTTTCTTTTCCTGGAAGACAAGAAGTTATGGTCATGTGGAGGTGTCACAGTTTAAGCCCAGCCAGTAATTCAGAACCACGCAGCCGCTTGCTCACTCCCTGCCTCCTTTTTCTCCCTGCTCCTGGAGGGATGGGGAGAAGAATTGAAAGAATATAACTAACTCCCATGGACTGAGATAAGAACAGTCCATTAACTAAGTTATAACACAAAACCACTACTGTTACCACCAATAAGAATAATGATAAGGGAAATTAACAAGGGGAGAGAATGTAAAACTGTCCTGGGTTCAGCAGTAGCGGTCATTTTTCTCCTTATAAGTAGCTGGTGCAGTGCTGTATTTTTGACTTTCAGCCTGGGAACAGCGTTGATAACACCAGTGTTTTCAGTTGCTGCTCAGTGATGTTTACTCTCACCAAGGACTTTCTGAGTCTCACGCTCTGCCAGGGAGGAGAGGAAGCTGGGAGGAAACAGAAACAGGGCACCTGACCAAAGAGGTATTCCATACCACATCACGTCATGCCCAGTATATAAACTGTGGTCAGTTACCTGGAAGGATTAGATCGCTGCTCGGGTTGGGCTCGGTATCAACCAGTGGGTGGTGAGTGGTTGTATTCTCTTCCCTTGTTATTTCCTGTATCATTATTATTATTGGTGGTAGCAGTGGTGGTTTTGTGTTATACCTTTGTTACTGGACTGTTATTATCTCAACCTGTGGGAGTTACATTCTTTCAATTCTCCATCCCATTCCTCCGGGAGCATGGGGAAAGAGGAGAGGGGGAAGTTAGCAAACACCTGTGTGGCTCTGAGTTACCTGCTGGGCTTAAACCACGACAAAGACTAGAAAGGAAAGACTAAAAAAGAAGAAAACAATGAACACAAGTGCTGCACAATGCAATTGCTCACAACCCACAGATCAATACCCTGTCCAACCCAAGCAGCGATCTCTGCCTTCTGGGTACCTCCATCCAATTTATATATTGGGCATGACATGGTGTGGTATGGAATATCCATTTGGCTTGTTTGGGTCAGATGTCCTGGCTCTGCTTCCTCTCGGCTTCTCATGCCCCTCCTCACTGGCAGAGCACGAAAGACTGAAAAGTCCTTGATCAGGGTAAGCACTACTTAGTGACACCTAAAGCATCAGTACGTTATCAGCATTGTTCTTGGACTAAAGTCAAAAGCACAGCACTGCACCAGCTACTAGGAAGGAGAAAATTATCTTTTACCAGTGAACCCAAGACAGGAGGGAATATAGTTTTATTCACAGACAAAAGTACACAAGGAAGGTGCATGCCTAGATGGTCACATTTTATTTTTTACTAGGCAATTTTCAGTAATCTTAAAGCACATTGTTTTATGAGGCTTGGATCTAGAGAATCATGGCTTCTTATTTTCCCTCTGATTTGTGTCCTGCTTCACTTTGTGGCCTGCTTCCCTTTGGCTGGGCAGAGGGTCCAGACACTGCCTGGCCAGACAGCTTAAGGATGATGATTTATCATCTGATTCCTGTATCTCTGAGTGTATGAAGAGGCAGAAAGTAACCGTCTTTCTTTCGAGGGAGCTCACCCCCTGCTACCCAATTAAAATCTTTGGAGAAACTTGAGATACTTGAGCTCTCTGTTCCTGGGCCAATTTGAAAACTGATCAGCAGCTTCAAAGACCTCTGAGAGAAAAAGGTCTGAGGACTGACAAACTATGTGACTCTTTGTGTTTCATTTCCTTGGGAAGCCAGGATAGCAAGTCTTTTTAAAATTTATTGCAATTAAACTATCTCTCAAGCAAAAGATTAGATGTAGCAGCAAGAGAATTGTATGTTATACAGTATAAATTTTCAGAAAATGTGAACAAATCAAGGCAAATGTCACACAAACTGGTAGTGGTGGCCTTTTGGGCTAAGACAGTTTAAGAACAGATGTCATAAAAATCTTCATGAGACCATTAGTTATAAATAGCTCTCTATTTGTAATTGTCCTTACTTGTTCCCATGTCATTTTTCATGAAAAAGCTTTTCCTTTCAAATATTGACAGGGCTTAAAAAAAAAAAAAAAGGTTTTAAAAAAGGTTATCAGTGGTTCAATTATTTTTAGACAGTAATTCCCATAGCAGCAGTGATTTTGTAAAAGCAAACACCTTTTGCAGAATGTATCTTGGACATAAAAATCCAGACAAAAGCTCCGTTTCTGCAGCTACCTGTTTGATGGGTGCGAACTATAAAAAAACCTCAGTAGTGTCTAAATAATTTTTCTTCCTTTGGAATGGAACAGAAAATGAGAGCTGAGCAGTTTTTATAAACACAAAAACTCAGAAAATGCTTGTGAAGGACCAGTAGGGGGCAGTAGTATTCCATGCAGAAAAGGGTATTGCAATTGTCATAAATTATTTTATGCATTTACTTTAGTATAAAAGCTGAAAAAGCTTCAAACTGCGTGCTTTTCCATCCTCCATACCTCAGAGTATTTGTCCATTTTAAACCCAAATGCATAGGTTCATTTGGCTATTTTTTTGTTTAACTGGCTATAAGTACAGCTTTTGAAAATTTTTGTATGCAGCCTATTCAGTATTCAAATGTAGTGCCATTTCCTCCTTCTGACAAACATGGAGTAATTTTGCTTTTCCAAAGACAAGTCATTATCTAATAAATGACCTTCTGTAAAAGGCTGCATTAAAATAAAGCAAAAGGTATATTTAGCACAAATGATGTCCAGGCAATAAGGTGAAAGATCAAAAGAGAAGCTTTGTATAATCAATTTGCTTCAGCAGCTTTAGATATAATAAAGATGCTTACTTGTGATCTACACGAAAGGTAATTATAAGTTTGACACTGTGTATAAATTCTTAAACACAAAATGTGATGGGCTGCTTGTCACATTTGCCATCATTTCTCTTGAAATCGTAAGTACAATCAGAAGAAGGTACCATCACGTTTTGTAGGACATATCACAACTGTTTGCTTGAGACATAAAATGTAAACAGCAAGCAGATGATAGAAGATAATGGCTGAGTTGCCTGTAGCTTTCCATGTCTTTTTTCCAATATACTTGCAGGGATAGCAAACAGAAGAGTTGTGAAGAGAATGTCTTTGAACTATAGTTGTAACAGAATATCCAATCTCAGTGTGCTCAGATTAAGCAAATTTGAAAACTCATTATGTGCAATCAAAGGTGAATCTGTGACATCCTTTCACCATCTATCCCTCCGTTGACTGTAACTAGAACTTTTTCTAGCTGCA
>JASSUY010021265.1:0-19259 GCA_032466535.1 Forpus xanthops | reverse complement strand
TGGAGACCTCATAGCAGCCTTCCAGTATCTGAAGGGGGCTATAGGGATGGTGGGGAGGGACTCTTCATGAGGGACTGCAGTGATAGGACAAGGGGTAATGGGTTCAAACTTAAATAAGAGAAGTTTAGATGGCATATAAGGAAGAAATTCTTTAGTGTAAGGGTGGTGAGGCACTGGAATGGGTTGCCCAGGGAAGTTGTGCATGCTCCATTACTGGTGTTGTTCATGGCCAGGTTGGACAGAGCCTTGAGTGACATGGTTTAGTGTGAGGTGTCCCTGCCCCTGGCAGGGGGGTTGGAACTAGATGATCTCAAGGTCCTTTCCAACCCTGACTCTTCTAAGATTTTATGATTCTATAATTTTGTTTCCATTCACAACTGACAGCATCACATAATGTGAAATCTTTCATGGTTGTTGAAACTGCTTGCTTTTAAAGGACCCAGTTTTATTCTAGCATTTATGAGGTATGGATTTAATTAAAGATTATAAATTGCTGTGTTGATATAAATTGCTCCATCAATTCTCCAATCCAAATAAAATTAATTGTTTTGGGGCACTACAGAAGAAATTGACAATTTAAAATTAGTTACTCAAAAAAAATAATTTTAAAAAATCTGAATAGTACTTGGGAAAGGAAATATTTTTCTTATTTTAGGTATTTGCTTTTTTTTTCCATAAACTGCTTCTTTCAGATTTGCTTGTGCATTTTCATTACTTTAATACCTGCTGGCCTTAGTTGTATATGGATTTCATCATTCTTAAAGTTATTAAAAAAATTCATGGATGTTTCTGAATGTGAAAACACGACTGTGTATAAAACTCAAAAACTTGTAGGCAGAGAGGCAGAGTGTTCGTCCACTGCTATGTAAGTTTTATTCATAGTGTATCTTTGCACTAGCTTTGATTATTGTGCATTAACCAACTCTAAGCATCAAAAAATCATTAGCTTCAGTTTTTGAGACTCGGGAGTCCTTTTGCACTCTGCACTTTTTCTATAAATTGGCTTCTAGGTAACAAATTTTAGGTAAGGTTCCCTCAACAATTGACATCAGAAGCTGCTACATAGTGAGCTTCCAGGGAAAAATATATCAAAATCTTTAGAAAAGATCTGCTGTGAAATTAAAGCACAGGTTTTTGCCAATGGCATATTTTAGCTTTTCTGAGCAACTTGAACAACTTTTAAAGGGGATAGCGAATTCATAATTGGATTAAACTAAAGGTGTGTTCATTATTTCACTTACACTTCTCTGTGCTTGAAGCTAGCCATAAACCTTATTAAATTCTGTAAACAACTCAGGATATATTTTCAATAGTGTAAAAGAACTTGTGTACACCAAAACTCTTTGTCTGTGGGTTTTTTTGTGCATGTCCCAATAGACCATGAAGGAGTCAACACTCTAATAGACATAATCACAACAGATCTTTTCTAAACTATTCAGATTACCTGACTGGTACATACCTTCTCAGCACTGTTTCTACATTTCTTCCAGCAGCCACCACCTAATGCCCTGGGAGGTGAGGATCAAGCAGAGCAGCCGGACCTGGAGAACAAAGAGGATGACATGTATGTATGTATGAAGAAATAAGAAAGAAAGGAGGAAAGCTGCTCAGTTATTACAAACAGTAATAAACATTGTTTTAAAATATTTTCATTGAAAAGCTTTCAAGAAGGTGAAGTTTAAAAGTGTGGTGACATATTTTTGATTATTTTTCCCCTCTCCATTTCTTTTTTACCTGCCTTTTTTTTTTTAATTTGCTCATTTAAAAAGGGCAATGGGGGAAAGAGAAAAAAAAGGAAAACTGGAATAAAATGTGTTTCATTTTCATGTTTTGTTGTAAAGACACAACATATTTTTCTTCTTATTACTAAAGGTGTGAAAAGGAAACAATCTTTTCCATCCTCATACAGCTGAGCAGCCTGTTCTGTTGAGGGCTGGGAGGAAAGCTGTCAGTGTGGGAAATGAATGAAACGGCGAGTAGGTCAGGAAAAATACATAATCATAATCAGATACTTCAGGGGTCTATATCATAAGAGGAGGGATTTCAACACTCTTCCAGAAAGCAGACAGTAATGTGACACAGGAGAAGAGATGGTGTCTTCCCCTGAGGTCTCAGAAAAGCAGCCAGAAAGCTAATAGAGAGGAACACCAAAGTCAGAGAAGGGTGGAAAGAAATTGGGCTGCATGAGTAAAAGTAGTAAATGGATCGGGGATGTAAGATGCTTGCTAGCTAGGGACATATGATCACTAGGGAAATCACAAATTTGTTTGGTGTTGTTTCCAGCAGAAAAGAAGAAAAGAAAGTTAAGCCAAAGAACAGAAAAAGTGATAGACCCAAGGAGTCCTATGAGTACTGCAGAGTGGCACTCTGCCTCAAGGCATCAGGCAAACACTGCAGTAGGTGCCAGTAAGAAGTCAGAGAGAGAGGTGGCAGGAGCCCATAGGGGACAAGATATGTGGAAGCAGGCATAGCCCCCTTTTGAAAGCAAAAAGCTCTCACATAAGTTCAATTGTACTGTCAAAGCATACCTTGAGGTACAGCTGAGCTACAGGCCTCAGAGTATGTAAACAGTCACAAGTCTTCAAGTATTAAATCCAGTGACCCATTATGCAGCTTGCGATATAACACACATAACCTGAACTCAACAAAATTGGTTTCAGAACACTGGAAGAAAAAAACAGGTTGAATGATTTACCTTGCTATAAATAATGACATTGCAAGAAGACTGGTTGCATAATCAACAACTGCATCTAGATATTTAGCGTGCTAAGTAACGATTCTCCTGCATCAGTCAATTAAAGAATCCCTAAGTTCACATTAACATAACACACACCAACTGCAAAGGAACTATTACAGTGTACCACATTAATATTCAACAGTCTAACGGCTCCCCAAGAAGACGCTGACAGGATACACTCAAAGGGACTCATCAGAGTTGTTACAGCATCCTGTATACAAAACCTGTGGATTAAACACTTGTTTAATAAGGTCCAATGTGAGACAATAGAGGAGGTAGTGCCCATAATATCAGTCATCCATGGGTAACTGGAGAAACTAACACACTTTCAGCAGGAATGACAAGCCAGATTCAAACTGACAGCCGCAGCACAGTCATTCTACCAGTGCCTTTCAAAGACTCTCATGGGCTAGTTTCCCGTAGTATTGTCTATGGGACTATTCCCTAGTATAGTCTCAATAAGATAACTGCTCATATTATACTTGATAATTGCAAAGTTTCTGGAGTAGAGATAGCTGTAAATAGCAAAATCCACACTTCTCCACTTTTGGGGTGCTACAGAGATCTAGATAGCTTTTATCTTACTGTTTTAATCTGCCTAGCAAAAACTGTCTGCAAGCGCATCTCAAGAAACCTGCACACTGCACTCATTTTATCTTGTACTTATCTATTACTTCCTCAATAAATGTGGTGGTTTGGTGGTGGGGTTTCTTTCTGTTTGGTTTGGTTTTTCCCTCACTGTAAGTTTCATTCTTATTCTAAAGAATTAAGAAGGAAAGTGTGATTGTTTTCTGCACTTAAAGCTATTTGTGAATACTTTATGCTATGGGACTATATAGCTAGATAAATACTAGAAATACCTTTAGTAACTGTAGTACAGTAGTATTCCAGGTTTAACCAGCCTCCCCCACCAGCGCTCTGAATTTCCTTAAGCCTTTTGAATTGAGCAGTATCCATAAAGCATGTCACAGCCAAGAGAGAGTGGGAGTCAAACAGCTTGTTCAAGTGTTTTTATTTCACAGTAGCCTGTGTCACTTCATGGAGAAAGAAACTGTTGGGCACAGTGTTTCAGTCTGAACTTCTAATGTGAATGGAACTTCTTGCTTGCTGGGTGATCTGAAATAAAGCGTCTTTTTCCTCAAATCTGTTCAAGCAAAGATAAGTTTCAAAATGTAAATATAAAGGAAAATTCACCCAGTATGCTCCTACTACTGATAAATTATCCATGGCAACAAGCACAGCCATAGAATGCAACTGATTTGCAAACGTTAAACCTTTTCAAAAGCGCATGAGTAATTTAGAGCTTTGAGTCACATATTTAAAAGACAGGAACCTTGGTCCACTGATTCTAAAGTAGAGATACTCAGTGCAGAGATACTAGCTTCATTCTGCACAGCCTGGCCCTGCCTCTGATCACACACTTTTTTCCAGCTAGAGAACCCATTCTCATTTAGGTGAAGCCCTACTATAACCTTCTCTGAAAACTGAAACCCATCCTTTTTTTCCAGAAAGCTTAAAGGTATTGCAAAAGCTCTACAAGTAATTATGGGGATACTAGTGCCTGTGAAAGTTCCTGTGAGAGATTTCCCAGGCTGTAACTGAGCAAAAGCCTGCGAGCATACAGTGCCATGTAGATACATTAGATGAGGTCTGAAAGCTGAGAGCTGTGTTCCAGATACTCTGCACTGTGCAAACCTGGCTACGGTACTGGTTTGACTACAGTCTTATTCTACAGCTACAGTTCAGATATACATCTAGAAAGAACACACTTTTAAACTGTTTTCTCAAATAAAAATATCTGCAGATAATGTAACAAAAACATCAGAAAAATAACTTTTTTATACATTTTTTTCAGGAAACGCTAGGAGCTGACTGAGGTATATTTGGCAAATCAGATAAACTCAGAAACAGCTGAGAGGCAACCCAACTGAATGGGGAGTTGGGACTTAAAAGGACTTCATAACCAAAACAAGCAGATTTACATTGTGACATAAAGGAAAATTTCACTATAGCAGCCTCCTCTCACACTGCATTTTCCTCTGAAGACTGCAGACTTGGCAGCAGAAGAGGAAAGAAGCCTCAGTTCTAAGCACGCTTCCCCACTTTCAGTAGTGTACCCAGGTATCACACCTCCACTCTGATGCTAGAAGCCAGGAGGTTGTCTGCTCAAGTGTGACTACTGATTTTTCTTCAGAAGCATTGCTTAACCTTTATTTTCTGCAAAATATCTTCAAGCTAACACTGCAGGTCTACCGCCACAAAAAATCCTGCCAGACATTAGCAAAGAGTCTGACTCTGCACTAGGATACAAGCACAAAAGCAAATGTATAACTATCATTTCTTTCATACTGCGAGCAAAGGTTACTCCTTTTGAAGTTAAGGTCTCAGTTCAGGTCCTACCAGGGAAGCCAGTCTTACGTGTGGTTGAGGTTAATGAACAGCTAACCCACAGAGCTGTCATTACTTCAAAGTCCCTATCCCTAACACTTTCCAATATTCTTCACAAATCAAGACCTATGGCTATGTTATCATGGCTGTTGGAACAACAGAAATAGGAGGAGCAGAGCCAAAGATAAAAGAAATGCTTTCCTATGCACTGAAAATTGAATACCTTCTCGACTTTGGGCTCTTCATAAGGTCCTTGATAACACCAACAGCTCAACACAGAAAACAATTACCTGTAGACAATGCAGATATATCATTTGAAAGGATACAGAGAGAAAAGCACATTTTTTTGCACACACACATCAAGAATTGTGCAAGTGTTCTTATTTTAATTTCTCATTACTTTCATAGGGGAGAAAAGGGAGGAGACGTACAGAAGAGGAAAGAAAGAGATGCTTACCTTCAGAACTGACTAGTTATTCTTGCCTACATCATCCTAATACAAAATCCTAAGCCCAAAAGACATTAGGGCCTCTTCATTAGGGACTGCAGTGAGAGGACAAGGGGTAACAGGTTCAGACTTAAATAAGGGAAGTTTAGATTGGATCTGAGGAAGAAATTCTTTACTGTAAGGGTGGTGAGGCACTGGAATGGTTGCCCAAGGAAGTTGTGAATGCTCCATCGCTGGCAGTGTTAAAGGCCGGGTCAGACAGAGCCTTGGGTGGCATGGTTTAGTGGGAGGTGTCCCTGCCCATAGCAGGGGGGTTGGAACTAGAGGATCTTAAGGTCCTTTCCAACCCTAACTATTCTACAATTCTATGATTCTATTGTTCACCCTCCTCCACACTAAAAACTAGGAAGTGAGGACAAAAGAAGGGAAAACAGGTGGACAAAACTGGAGTAAAAGCGGTGGAGAGACAAAGGAAATAAACAGAAAACAGACTATATGAATCACTCTGTACTTCATGTCTGCCACGTTACATGGCTAGAAGCAAAAATTAACTATCATCTGTTACAAAGAGACATTTCAAGTCGTGAAAATTTCTTCAGTTGCAAATTTTGATCACTAGACATTGATACCCACAAATCTCCATAAGGTTATTTAAGACAAAAAGTTAAAAATTTTCAGGCAAACAAAAGAGGCTTTCCCACAGAAGTCATATGCAAGTGTTCGGAAACTCATGAACCCCAAGCACCAAAAAGCAAATTTGGGTGTTCGCATCACTGATAAGTGACAGGTTCACTTTTTGCACCATTTGTCTTCATGCTTCGAATGAGCTGCTGAATAATTTTGTCTTCTCAACTGTCAGAGAACAGTTTGTGGTTCAGTTTTCAACCCCAACTTTGGCAAAACTGAAAATTTATGCCTAGGTTTTTTGCCTGAGTACTAAATGATTGTTACTGCTGCCAAATCATACCAGCTCCTAGTGGAGACTTCTGCCCAATAGCAGATGTGTGTGTGAGCATGTAATAAAATACCAAACAAGAGAAACCAACGATACAAATGAATGACAAAATAACAAGTAACAGCAAGAGAACCATGTCTCACTAAATCATGTCAGATGGTTGGTGCTTTAGGGACATCTATGAAATTGTCTCAGCTGTGAGATTTAAGGCTTGTGGTTCATAGTGCTGCTACTACCCGCACCAGGCGAGTGTGACACAAAGCTATTGTGACTTAATGACATTTTTCTGTTATAAAAGTTGATCAAAAATATGACCCGAGAAGCCTGCCACTGCTTTGCTTTGACATGACTGTGCCTAATTAATTGTTTTTTCTGTCTCTGCTGGTTAATTGCAGAAAGTACAACAGCTTTTACTCTTGAGTGTTCTCTGCCTAGTTGCATCAAAAGCTCCCATGAATACAGCAACGTATGATCATTATCCAGAGAAATTATGGTGAGGAGGGTTGAAAGCAAAATGCTGCTATTGTTACTCACCTTAATTGACAATAGAGAAGGAAAACTGAATGAAATACTCAAAGGAGGACAACAAGGCTGCCACTTTGAAAAAAAGCAGAAAACTCAAGATAGTTGTCACCTCACAGAGCTGCCTCAGCTGTTTGTGACACATAGCCTGCATTAGTGCCAAGCTGTCAGAAACACAGTTTGAAATGGCCAAAAAGAATCATAAATGGGGTGCTTGAACATACACAGTGGAGTGTCAAATATGACCTTAACACTTCTCCTGAGACTGCAGCATAGCATGTCAAAATATGTACATCAAAGTATTTCCAAAAGCATTGAAAAGGGCAGAGCATTATTCAACCCACAGGATGCTATACACTGGAAAACTGACCTATTTAATTCACAGAATATATATCCCTAGCAATTTTCTTTGCTTCTATTTGTATACATGTTCACCTGTATGCGCTCTGGCCCTTACAGATTTAATGGTAATAAGCCTCATCGATGGCACTTCTATTTTACACATGTTTTTTCAAATACTGAACTGTGACTTTTTCACTGTTTTAAAAAGTGCAAGAGAAAAGAGCAGAGATTATATCAAGTATGTGTTTACTGAGGGCATCTGCAAAGAAAGTGTCTACAAAATGATTAATCAATGACTTTCATTATAAGACCTGATTGGCACCATTAAGAAAGTAGTTCATCACAGCTTTGTAAGACAACAATTACTCAAGGGACTAGTCAGAAAATCAAGACTCATTTAATAGAAGCTACCAAAAGATAATGACCTCACAGTGAATTTTGTTAACTACTCATGCAGAATGAATCTGAACAAGGATTTCAGTGGTAAATGGCTTAGAGCCTTTTTTAGAAACTTTTTCTAAGCTGTAAAATTGTCTTTCAGTCAGCCTTAAAAAGGCTCTTCGTATATTCAGCAAAAGATACAAACAAAAAAAAACAAAAAAAAAAGTGAGATCTTGTTGCATGCCTATGGTATTTTTAAAAAAGTATTTAAGATCTTAAAAGCATGACAATTTATATGTTCAGAGAATGAAATCTTTTCTAAATCCTGCAATAGCAAAATTTCTGAATAGGTAGTAATATACTAACATGCCAAGGTAAAAAGTTCCTAGAAAAAAAAAAGAAGGAAGTCAGAAGACAACACATCATCGACGTCAGGCATCAGACTGCTAGGGAGCAGCCAAAGCTGCCACTTGCCCACTTGGCTGATGCCTGTCTTCCCAGCAGGAGCTGGCGCTGGGGGTGTGTACACGTCAGTATCTCCATCTCAGCCACTCACCGTGTGTTAGTGAAGGAAGAAAACATTTTGCTGCAGGAAATGAAATTACTTGAAAAATCAAAAAAGAGGAAAGAAATAAAGGTAAAATATTAAATGGCCTAATCCATGGAGCACATACAGTCTTACCCTGCTAACACACATTAATGAGTGGTAGCAACAAATAAAGATCAGCTGATTGGGAACAATGCCTTTGATATTTCTTAACTGCTAAAATTCTTGTACATAATGAAATAAATCTATAGATCAAATGAATCATTAGCAAGGAAGTCTTTATAGAAGGTAACATATTAAAGCACACGTAATCTTTCAAAATCACACGTGCTCTCCTAGGTAACTTGCCTTTGCCACTTCAAAAGAATTTTCCACACAAATAGTCAGGAGTGTGTCAGTGAGGTCTGATTTATGGTCTTTCATAAATCAAAATTTTTAGATTTACATCAATGTGAACTATGTCCTGTCCTTTATATTTAAACATACATGTATAAAAAGATTTAGCAGTTAAATATTTTTGTATTTATATAATGATTTTTAAGCGCAGTATAGCTTTCTTTCATTGTTTCTTATTTCCCACTCTGAATTCCTCTGGTAATAACTGGAGTCTGAAATCCTGGGCCACTAAAATCAAAATTAAAGGAACATCTCCAGTTGCACTCAATAGCACTTTTCTCCAAAATCAAACAACAATTCAGGAGAAGCCTTACAAATCTTCCCAAAATATCTACAGTTACTGCCATGTTGTAACAATACATATAGAAAGCAGAGAACAATTTAATTTGCTGACTCTGACCAAAATTGTCAGGCTGTTTGGATTGCATTTGCAAAACACACTACCTGGTTGGCAGGTGGTAGCATAACAGATAGATAAAGTAGAAATTCTGCCTGTGAAAATATTGTTTGCATGGCTACAGAAATTTAAAACTATTTATTTGTTGTTCTTTTAGGTTAAGACAGTGGCATATGATCATAATTAATTCAGTAGAAACAGCACAAACAGAGCAAATTTTTCTTCATCTACACATCTACAGTGATGCCTAAGCAAAAAAAAAGAAAAGGTGCATACTTCCAAACTGATTCAAAGACTAATCCAAGGCATACCAGGCTCTGAGTTCACATTCAAAGCACCATTTTTTGCACACTTGATTATAACTGCAACATCCATGAATAATTGGACTATAAAGTCCATATATAATTTATCTCAGCAGCTACTATATCAGATTTACTCAATTATTAATAGAACTATGCATTACATAACTGTCACCCCTGAAAAGCCATACTCAGGCAGCAAAAAGTCAAGGTATTGCCATTTCTGGCTGGTGAGCAAAGCAGCACAGAAGAAAGTCCTGAGGGCCCAGGTAAAAATTCCTTTTATGACACAACAGGTTAAATTCATAATTAAGTAAATTCTCCAGATGACAATACGATTCTTGAGTCCAGTGTTCTGCAAATCAGACTGAGAAACAACGTACAGCAAAATTCACGTTTGCATAGAAATAATCTGCATTTTGGCCTTGCTTCTGACATAGTATATAATCAAAAACAATGTCATGGTTTAAGCTCAGCTGTAACTCAGAAATCCACACGATCTCTCTCTTACTCCTGCCCCCCATTCCTCCCCTCTGCTCCTGGTGGGACTGGGAGGAGAATTGAAAGAATGTAACTCCCACAGGTTGACATAAGAACAGCCCAGTAACTAAGGTATAACACAAACCACTACTGCTACCACCAATAATAATAATGATAAGGGAAGCAACAAGGGAAGAGAACACAACCACTCACCACTGGCCAACTGATACCCAGTCTGACCCAGCAGCAATCTAATCCTTCCAGGTAACTGCCCCCAGGTTTTATACTGGGCATGATGTGCTGCGGTATGGAATACCTCTTTGGTTACTTTGGGTCAAGTGTCCTGTCTCTGCTTCCCCCTGACTTCCCTTCCTCCCTGGCAGAGCATGGGACTCAGAAAGTCCTTGGTCAAACTAAATATTACTGGCAGCACTGAAAACGTCGGTGATCATCAGTGCTGTTTCCAGGCTGAAATTCAAAACCACAGCACTGCATCAGCTACTAAGGAGAAAAATGACTGCTACTGCTGAACCTGGGACAAACAAATAGAACAAATATCTAGCTCTTAATCCCATAATCACAAAAGCAGAGAATATGGGATGACTGGCAACATCTGTGGTAAGTCCCGTGTTTCAAAAATGTAACTGAGTCACAGACTTCGAACAAAATAAGCAAATGATTGCTAGCATGCGCTAGTATGTGGGTTTGCTCCATTTTCGGTAACAGCAGCTAGTTTAGATTCTGTTTATTGTCCTCTATCTTACAATGACAGGTCTCACCAGTCTAAAAAGTTACAAATTTGTATATATAAACTTAGTCTTGCAAAAAAAAAACAAAAAAAAGAAAGAGCTACATTTCATTTCCTACCTTCAAAACATATATCTATTTTCTTCGTAAGGACCTGTTATCCAGTCACCATAAAAAATGAAGGGGAAATGGAGTATGGAAAGGAGTAAAGGCTAAGTGAAGGTTGATCTTTTCTATGGGTTCTAGAAAACAATTTACATTTTGATCACAGCACAACGCAGAAAACATTCAGGATCCTATCTATCTTGGAGTAAAAACTTGCTTTCTTTTGATGGAATGCTGCTCTGGGATGCTGAAATAACACAGTGGCAGTCACCCTAAACAGAGAGTATATGAAATTTTCACTGCTTATTCACAGACGTTACCATATTTTTGAAATTCTAACATCCATGTGTTCAAGAAGTGTATTCAACTCAAGCTTTAAAAAAGTTACCCTTTTAATGCTAGACTTTTAACGTACTGACACATCTCTCCCCCTTCTATTTCATGAAAAATAAAACAAGAAACAAAGGTGGTCTCAGAACTCATTGAGTATTTTTTGAATTGCAATGTGCTTTTACAGTTTGATAATTGATATGATATGAAATTCTTTTACAGCACAATTTGCAATTGGAACATTTCATACAGGACTATGAATTTAGTTCGCTGCTAGTTCTCAACAAAATTAGCTATGATAGTAACCAATATCAACAGGGACCAAAATAGTTCCAAAAGATGCTGCATGCAGTGAGAATGAAGCTATATATTGTCTTTTATGCATGGCAAAACTGAGGTACAAAAGAATTAGATTGGTTACAATCGTATGTCACATTAGATCACAATTACAAGTCACATTAGACTTGGTTATAATTATATGTCACATGACAGAGGCAGGAAGAGATCACAAATGGTCTGTCTTTAAGACCTATTTCTTAACATTGCAGAAAAAAACCCTGTTTCTTAGAGGATACTACATTGTATGTGGCTTCAGAAGTTTCTCTCAGATTAATAGTGTTCATTAGAAATTGCAAACAAAATAAAGGGATTTTTTATTGAAAACTGGTAATTGAGCCATAATAAACCAACCTACCTTTTTATCAAATTAAAGACATATTTTCCTTCTGTCTTAACTATCCTGCTCTGAAGTGACGTACTCAATTCACAGTTCTGCAAGGAATAAACAATGGCGTTCTACTTTCCTGAAGTTCAACAAATTATATTTGCAGTATAGTCTACTTATCCATGGACATATTTTAATTGCCTAATCCCTTGTAAACTTATTTACATAATTGCTTACAATTTTGGTAAAATAAATCCTATTTTTACTAAACTCATATTTTGACAATTCTCTCACTTTAAAAATAATGACACCTTTGGTTAATTCAGTGCTACAAGAATGATACGTTATTAATTATTTCTCAGAATGACTTTGCACTAACCAAGTTAATGAGAAAATACTTCATTTTCTATATACATTCAGTGCCTAATTTTAATTACCAGATAAGCTGCCAATTTGAACCTCTGTTGAAAAATCCTAAATTTTCATTTTCTAACATGACCTTTGGATCCCTCTAATTCATGTTCTGACAAACTCTGGATCTCAACACCAGGCTTCAGACTCCGGTTAATGGAAACGAACACAGTTCATAAGGGCTATTTCTTGTCATATGTTACCAGAGACTGTCACTTCAATGTCTTATTGATTTGAAGGGCACCTTCCTCTAGTAGTCCTCCTCCCAGCCGATCTCTCTTGGGTCAAAGAGCAAAATTTCATCTGCACATATTGCTTTTCTTCCCAGCCTAACAAGATTAGTGACTACTAATGCCAGCTTTTCCAGCTGAGACTGCTCAGAAGCATGACTTCATTCATCATAATTCAAGTGTTGTTGCAGGATCACTGTAGAACACTGCTGAAAAAATTAATTTATATTTGAAGTTGCTATAACCTTTGCTGACTAGGGCACTCTGCGTCGCTGCAGTGCATACATGCTGACTTGTTATTTCAGCTTGCTCCATCTACCAGTTTACCTACTCTAAACTTGTTTTGAAACTGGGAGGTCTAGCTATTATCAAAGCATCACACCACTGTGATTGCCCTTCTGTTTAGGCCTGAAAGAAATGTTTTATATTGTTTTTGTTTTGATTAGACAGCTACAATAGGAGGTGCAGGAATAGAGCCTGGCCTGTATCTACCCACAACTTGCCACTAGAGACATGCCTTGATGCTGGTGGTCTAACACTGACGTTATCCTCTCCTCACTATGTAAGTATTTGCACTCCATTGAGAACTACAGATGGGGCATTCAGCCAAATAACATTGTCCAGCTAGCTTTATACTGGGCCTTGGATCTGTTCATTTCCAGCCTACAGAAAGGTATTACTGAGCCACATTTCATTCCCCTTCCTGGCACCTGTCAGGGTAGTCACAGTTGCAAGATCCGACTGAGTCACAATTTTCACGTTCCCACTGGAAGTGCAGGATATAGAAATAGAAAGACATTATCTCCACCCCAGCCAGCCATAAACAGAGCTTACAAGACAAATACAAACATATTACACTTGTACTGAGCATCTATTCTTTATTAAGATCAATAGATTCAAAAGCCAGAAGGGAACAATGTTAACATGGTATTCTGGTCTTCCACCTAACACTTAACCTTTCCCTGGTGTCAAATCTAGTCGCTGTGCTTTGATCTTGATTTTTAAATTTTCAGTGGCAAAGAAGCCATAGAAAACCTATGTGAGCTGTATCAAAATGGCTAATTAACTTCTTAGATGAATGTATTCTCTGAATTTGGAACATTTCAGCTTCCACACACTGGATCTTGTTATACTTGTCTCTGTGTATGACACCAAAGAGACTTCTCTTAATCATTTCTTTTTCTCTTAACCATCTTCTCTTAACCATCCAGAACAGCCTGTGTGTACTTTGATCAAATCACTACTGAAATTTCCCGGCCATCTAGTCTGTTACTCTAAGGTATACTGTCTATATTGGTAACCTTACTGATCATTCATGCAAGTTCTCTTCAAAACTTCCCACTTTTTTCTTGAAAAACCAGAGCTAAGCACAGAGGTCGGCAAGTTAACAAAATTACAGTTCCATGTCCTTCTTATGTTGAGGACACCAGAACTGTACACAATACTCCAAGTGGGATCTCACGAGAGCAGAGTAGAGGAGCAGGATCACCTTCTTCAACCTTCTGTTCACAAACCAGGAATAAATCACATTCTAAAAGTGCCCACAGTGGCTTACTGCTTATAGAGATATTTATTATTTGGAAACTGGTTTGACCAAAAATAAGATGACTAAGTAAATGACTAAGAGCAGAAATCTACCAGCACAACAATTACCTCCCTCCTTAGGGCCAGTTTGTATTTCACCCTCATACAAGTTCACAAAAGTCCAAAAGAACAATCACTTTCCTTTTTGCCATGTAAGATTTAACCACAGAACATTTTTTCCAACAAGGTATTCTAGGGAGAAAGATATGCTGCTTAAAAATAATGCATGAAATAAGAATCTTGAACATTAAAAAACCATCATAAATCTTAAGCTTTATTATAGCTTATTTTAGCATTTCTTTGGTCAAATAGCAACATATAAGTTAGTATATTAATATGGTTTAACTTCTATTAATCTTAGAAAGTGAGGCAAAATGAACCAGCTTTTACATGCTTAACATGCCTTTTTAATTCACACTGTTCAGGAGGCAGTTACTGTAGTTAATACCCAGGCATAGCACCAGCTCACTTCATTTGCTACCAGCAGATACTGCTGGTCTGCTGTGTCACCAAGGAAGCAAGTATCTGGAAAGATATAAACGTGCTCTGGATGTGCTTAATTTTAAGCTTAAAGGTATAATAAACTGTTCTCTGGTTACAATACCTTCTATTCACCATGAACTACCTTCTCACGAGTAGGTAATTTATTCACAACATGAGTTTCACACTGCTTTAACACAGCAACTATACACTGTTTATCTGTAGTGCATCTGTCAAGACTCACAGAGAAGTGGTTTTAGTGCTCTGTGATTAAATTACAAAATATTCACGAAATAATCTACACTTATTTTTTGTTATTAGTCACTGTATATTTTTATACAGCATCACAATTTTCTTCTGAAATCTGGAGGAAGCACTACATAACCAAAAATGTGAGGAGGCATGGATACTTAGGCAGTCAGTTATGTAGGAGATGTCTAGGACACATTTTATCCTTTAAAATGCAAAAAGGAAATTACTGAATAACCCAGTGCTTTAACCATGAATGTTGTCACATTTGTATCTAGAGGAATAGATGCTCTCACAAATGCAGAATGATGTTGGAAGTAGCAGGCAGAAACAGCAGCTGTACTGTGAAGGAGAATGCTATTAAGAGAAACTTGACTGTGTGACATTGCAATGATACAAACAATGATTGCTTCAAGGAAATGGCTTTCTCTAATCATATTTTCCCACTGTGAGATTACTGTACTATGAAAGTCATAGTCCACACTTACTTTTTGCTTTGCCTGGGCAGGGTAGAGTATATATATATATATATATATATATATATATGCTCCATAAAACTTTGAATAATCATCTGCCTACACACTGACCCAAGCAACCATGGTAGAACCCCTTCTCATGTAACTTCCTAGGGCCAAAACATTGGCTGGGATGGAGAAGATGAGGTAAGGGGTAACAGCAGAGGATCAAACTCTTCCTTATTTTGGTAGTGTATTGATTAGTGTCTATAAGGCTTTTCAAAACTGTATCGTGACTTCATGCTTGCATTCACCCTTGAAAGATGTTGCAGTTTGCTCCAGGGATAAGGGTTACCCGAGGTAGGGTGAGGGTTACCCGTAGTGACAAAGAGTCCAGAGGGTGGTGGCGATGCTGTTAGTCGACTCAATATGAGTGATAGAACAAACTCCAATTTATTCTGCTACAAACCCGAATTTATACACTGTAACAAACACCTTTTTTGTCCACACTCTATTTTTACTTATCACTGACTAAAGGCTGCTGCTCATGGGCATAAGTCCAACTGTTAGTTGCATAGTTCTTTC
Source organism: Forpus xanthops (assembly GCA_032466535.1). Taxonomy (NCBI): domain Eukaryota; kingdom Metazoa; phylum Chordata; class Aves; order Psittaciformes; family Psittacidae; genus Forpus; species Forpus xanthops. The sequence goes on along the minus strand of JASSUY010021265.1, from coordinate 3,527 downwards.
TCATTGCTTCTTGGATCCGTATCTTGCTGTCAACAGGAACTTCTACCAAGGTTAGCTCTCAGGATGTTCCGCAGGTGTTCAACTCCCTTCATCTCTTCTCTATCTCTCAGGACATTCCACAGACATACAGCTCCCTTTGTCTCTCCTCTATGAGAATCCTGCAATTATTCAAGACTTTCCAGCCTGCCCAAGGACAGCTTATTTACAACTTGTTCTTAACTCTTAATTTGCTTAGTTTCATCATGACTTGCAGTCAGGCCTAACACTTATGCTAAGTTACACCAATATATTTATGCAGCTAACATTCTTCTAATTACATGGTCTTATATATATATAATGTGGTGCAGCAACCCTGTAAAGATAACTAGAAAACCAGCTCCAAGAAGCATCATTGCAGCGTGAGGTGGCAGGCTCACTCTGCAGGCATCCCTGCAGAGGCTCTGCCCCCCCCCCCCCAGCTCAAGTCTCGGGCTTTTGTACTTACTGACTAAAATCCACACTCATTCCGATGCAGGTGGCCAGCCTGCATCAGAAGAAGTGCTCAGTAGCTTCTATAAGGGTTTACAAGGGTCGATGCTTAACTTATCTATGGTTACTCTTAACTTACCTATGGTTACTCTTAACTTATCCATGGTTACTCTTAACTTATCCATGTTACTCTTAACAGTTCGAAATATATTCCAACTCAACAAAGCCTGGATTATTCAGAGCCTCTAAAGGGCCATGCCCTTGGTCTCTAAGCCAGCCCATAACAGAAAGAAATACTTTCAGCAGATGTTTAAAGGGGTGTATTTGCTAAAGGAAGCATGAACAAGCAATTGGAACTAATACAAATATTTCTGACTGTGAGAGGTAGCATTTGTCTGGCAGAGATCATTATCTCAGTGGCCAGGCAAGACTTAATTATCCTTTAAGTATTATCATGCAACCTCCAAGTGACATTTTTCCTTAGTGGTAACTTTTGAATAATGAGGCAGGAGGGGAGATATCTGGAACATCTACAGTGGAAGCCATAGTTACATTTTGATCATCAAGATCATACCTAGACCAAAATGCTGTATTTTTAAACATGTAACAGCATTCTCTGCCATTTTACCTAAAGCAGCAGAATCATAGAATCACAGAATCATAAAATAATTATGGTTGGAAAGGACTTTAAGATCATCTAGTTCCAACCCCCCTGCCATGGGCAGGAACACTGCCCACTAAACCATGCCACCCAAGGCTCTGTCCAACCTGGCCTTGAACAATGGCCAGCAATGGTTACACACTTCCACTGACATACCTTGAGACCTGTACAAATACAGGTTATTTATGGCCTACGAAGAATATGGGGTGTCAGCCTTAATAAAAAATCACCTCTCTTAGCTGCAGAAGGTCATAGATAAGGTTGAGAGATTCTTCACAGGCTTGTGAAAGCCTACTAAATGATCCCTATTTGCCTTTGTCAGGCACATGTACATTAAAGAAAAATGCAATGGCAATTATAGCATTCTGTAATTTCTATGCAAATTAGACATGGGCCTTTAAGTTGTTAGCTGGAAAAGGCCTGAAATTCTCTTGCATTTGTGAGTTGCTGTGGCAGGCATCGTCTGCAATAACCAGGGAGAAACTAGTCTCTTCCAGGTTCTGTACTTTTTCATGCATTAGGGCAAAGCTTGTTCTTTTTACTTCTTGCATGATTAATTGTTTACAAAACTTTGCTTCTAGAAACTAAGAAACAGATTTCCAACAAGTTTCAACATTTCTTATACACTTCAGGGAGACAAATTATGTCTTTGCACATTTTTATACAACTACTCTTTCTTTAAGCTGCTAAATTGTGGAAAAGTACACTGGCTTTTCTAACATCTGAACTATGTAAACAAGATGTCATTTCTACTTGGAAGAATAATCATAGAATCGTAGAATAGTTAAGGTTGGAAAGGACCTCAAGATCATCTAGTTCCAACACCTCCTACTAAACCATACCACCCAATGCTCTGTCCAACCCAGCCTTGAACATCACCAGTGAAATATAGTCTTTGTGTTAGAGAGAGGTATATATTATAAAATGGATGATAATTATGGGCTTGAATAGGTCAGGAGGTATGGATTATTAATGTTTATTATGATAAATGCAATTTTTAAGCAGACAGTCATATCTGTAGGCACTCTCTAGCTCTTCTATTACAATCTCTTGAAAGTGCATCCATCATCTGATAGAATTGTTGCAACAGTGCACACATGCTTCTTCCTTTTACCCGAAAGCACGGAAGTCTGTCCTCAAATGCTGACAACCTGAGGCATTCAGAAGTCATGCTACTCTGCTTCAGCATGACAGGAAGTCAGCTCAGTCCCCTGAGCAAAATGTGAGTGTACCTGCAACAAACATAGATAAAAAATTTACAGCAGCAGTTTCTGCTGTGGTTGGTGGTCACTAGTGTTTCAGTCTGTATTTCTCTATTCAGGAAAGGCAGTTTCACTCCCTAGCCTGCCCTGCAGGACAGCAGATATATTGGATCTGGAATGCCCTGTCATCACCCTGAGCGCAAGCTGCAAATCCAAAGCACGCTACTTGCTTCTTGGCAGTGACCCTTCATCAGGAGTGCAGCGAGGGTCATTGGTCCAGCTTACCACACTAGCTGAGAAAGCCCCATGCTCAACATGTACATGAAAAGGAACCTCACACTTCACAATTACTGAAGGGAGTCCCACCCAGCAGATGTTTGCCTAGTACTATGTTACTGAAAATGTCCTTTGATTTAGAGATTGGCCAAACCTAACAATGAAAACAACAAAGGAAAAAAGCAACTTCTCTTCAATTTTGTCAAATTCAAGTTCTCCAGAGGGAAGCAGAAGTAGAAAACAAACAAGAGTAACAACATTGCTACAGTGTTTAAAAATTGAAAACCTCCTGAACAATTACTTGCTGGTAATATTTAAGGCCACATCACTTCCTACAGTTAGGAATCCCACAAGTTGTTTAAGGAGAAATTTTTAAAATTAAAAAATCTTATTTTTGAGTGAGGTACTCCTTCTAACTGAGAGAAAGAACATCTTGGTCATGCATCGGATTTCCAGTATTGTTCTCTTACCTCAATGGCATAAAATGCTGCAAAATTCAGATTTCTGTTCTTTGGTGCTATTTTTTGCTATTTCTTTGGCAGCTTTCCTCTAAATTCAGCTGAATATGTATTAAGAACACCTTGTGGTTTGTATCAGCTGTGAGAAACACTGCAATTTTTCAGTTTTAAAAGCTGAGATACTGTCATGGGTTCAGCAGCAGCAGTCATCTTTCTCCTTTAAGTAGTAGCTGGTGCAGCCCTGTGTTTTTGGTTTTTGGCTTGGGAACAGTGCTGGTAACACCAGTGTTTATAGTTATGGCTTAGAATGTTTAGGTTGGCCAAGGACTTTCTGAGTTTCATGCTCTGCTAAGGAGGAGGGGAAGCCAGGAGGAAGGAGAGACAAGACACCTGACCCAAACTGACCAAAGAGGTATTCCATACCACAGCACGTCATGCCCAGGAGGTAGAGACGGAGAGCAG